>CAJHNH020000627.1:240000-247500 GCA_905116865.2 Candidula unifasciata
TTTAGTTAATAAAGACGACATTTCTTGGGACAGAAATCAATGGTGGCTGCTTGCTGTGTCGTGTATGGGAGGAGGAGCAGGTTGCAGAAGAGTTCAGTAACTAGTGCCGTCCTAATTATTCCTTCTTCTTCTGCTTTCTCCTCCTCCCCCATCTACTACTACTACTACTACTACTACTACTACTACTACTACTACTACTACTACTACTACTACTACTACTACTATTGATGCTGCTGCGACTACTACTATCAGGGCTACTTGTATGGCGGTACAATGTACCAGCACTTTTTTTAGGCAGTAATTTCAAGCTTTACTACAATGGACACTTTGTTGTGAGTGCCGGAACCTGTTTAAACACAGCTTCAAAGAACCCCACTACTACTTCTACTACTGCTACTACTACTGCTACTACTGCTACTACTGAAACTACTTCTACTACTTCTACTGCTTCCACTGCTGCTGTACTACTACTGCTACAACTTCTTCTTGGCTCTTCTCCGCCTGTTCTCCTTGTATTTCCTCCAACCTACCAACACATTCTACCCGTTTTTTTTACCCTTTCGTTGGCCTTGTTTTCTGTTTGTTCCACAGCTCAGTTACTTTATTATGTCCCTTGATTACTTTAAGAAAACTACTCTGAAGGGAGAAAACGATGCAATCCAATTTTCTGGATCTAAAAAACCTTTCCAATACTTTAGTATGTCACATTTTTCTACTGCAGTAAATAATGTTAAAATACTCATTAACACACGCCAATTCGCATTTATGTCTACAAAGAATGATTTTATACCCAGTTCTATGAGGCTTCCATTGAGAAACTAAAGGTTGCTTCTTTGATCAAGTTGATACTGGTCCCGCTGCGGCTGGTTGGTCTGATGAGTTTTCAAGACTGTACTCTAATTAGGCTTAAAGAGTCTATGTCAGTCAGGGCTGACCTGTGAATCTTTGGGAAGATGTTGCATCCTGAACACATTAACGTTATTTTCACAACGGATAAATCCTTTTAAACTTGAAAGTTATAGTTTCTTTAAGTTTAAAACCTGTTATCTCGAGATAGAAACATACATAAATTACAGAAATTACATAAATTGCGCGCGCGCGCACACACACATACAAACACACACATCACACAGTTATAATAATATAAACAGGTTATACATTTTTTATTGGGAGGGGGGTGGGCGCAACAGGGTAGACGTCCTTTTCAATATCTGTTGATACATTTTATAGTTAATCTGATTATACGCAGAACTTTGTTTTTCATTTGGTACGCATTAGTTCGTAGTACCGATACTTTTTTTTTTAAATCATCATTTTTTAAGGGCAACAGCAACAGACACTTTATGGTAAGCACCGGAATCTTATTCTAGACATTTTATGGTGAGCACTTGTACATTTTGACCCCCCCCCCTCACACACACACACACACACACACACACACACACACACACAAACCCGGTTGCAAAGTCAGACGGCAAGTTCTGGTTTGTCGTCAACCTCTAGACTTTAATCCTGTTCCAGTACTTGAGTTTTGCATGCATTTAAATTGTACAGATCTAACTTATTTGTATGCAGCAGATTGACGGTCCTCGCCTCTCAGGCAGATGCACTGCGAATAAAAATAAACACACTTCTGCAATTGGTCGCCTTGTACGACATGCTTTATGGATTGTGGATCTATTCCTTCCCCTTCACACATAAGGCCCGGCAAACCACACATGAAATTTTCTTTTTCTATTTCAAAGATTTAAATACTATCCCAGGAAGTGATACTCCAGTAGACAAATCTCTACAATATCAACATTATCTATAGTCAGAAATGACAGCAAAAGTGAACTCAAAATGACACGAGACAAAGACACTTTTGGACATTACTGAATTAGTTCAGCCCAGTTTCATCAATTCCCACATGAACTTTCCAAATCCAAGTGGAAGCTACTCTGATGTCTTCGACAGAATTTTAAACATACTACTGTCCCCCCTGAAATCCCCAAAGACAACTGATAAGGTCGTCAGGAGGAGTTACAGAAGCTCGATCTTGCATTTTGACTAAATGACACTCGTAAATAACATTACTCAACGCAACGACAAATTTCTATGTCACCCAGTTTTGTTTTTTTGATCCCCAGCTCTGCTGCTTGCCTAACCCTAGGGTCTCTCCTCAATTCACCCGCCACGCGTGGTCCAAAGCTCGTCTGAATTCGGCATACATGCTTTTAAAACTAGGATCATGAAAGGGATGAATGTAGGGAGGGTGTTTTTCGAGCTTTCAAACACTAAGGGAAGGAAGTGGATGAAATAGAAGGAGATGAATTGGAGGGAAATGAAGCAAACAAAGCCGTCTGCAACTCGTAGTCAAAGCAGACGTTTGGGAGAAGTGCACGGAACTCGCACAGGAAGCGATGCCTAAATCAATTACTGGAAAATGCACATTTCACAGAGAATACAATGACAAAATGACTAAAAATTGATCATTTAATGAAGGAAGGTGGGAGTAAATAAAGCGGACTATTCGAATAAAAGTGTACCCAGTGTAGGGACGTTGAGGAGTCTCAGTGGTACAGTGGTTAGAACATTGCCAGATGGTTCTATGCTCATGTATTGAATCCCTTAGGATAGGGATTGCACGAAAAAAAAAAAAAAATTAAAATAGACTAAAACTTTGTATGAAAACACTGGCAGTGAGCAGTGGCGTATTTTGATGACTACTGCCAGGGATCACTGAGAAAACATTAAATTGAGGGCATAGTGTTCTTAAGATATTATCTCCAGGGGAATGAAGTAGTGTTGGGAAATCAATAGGCAGACAAATTGGCTGGGTCTGCAAAAGTGGGTGTTGAATATATATATGATGAGCTAGATGTGGTCGAAGCCGTTTGGAAGTAAATTACCATCCCGGAGGCACCAACAGTTCTTTATGGTCTGGAGAGATTGGTACGGTTAGCAGGAAGCAAGGGATCTAGTCGACACTCTACACCCAGCGACAAGGCAAGATGGAAATATAATCAAATTACTCCTGGCACCATGGGTATTGAAACTCTTTGCTGGCTGCTAAAGATGAGGACAGAGCGCTTATGGGATGTGTCCCGAATGTTGTAATGTTAGTTCTTAATGCAGCACTAAACACTAAACTATGGCTAGTCTCTGCAGTGAAGTTGGCTGCGGTGCAGCAACCACCGTCTTTAGGAATATTACAAGATAAAGTTTTAATGTCTTGTACGGTGTGACTCTCATACTTGTTACTCAGCCATACTGACATGCTAGCACAAAGGTCTCTTCCTTGATGCAGAAGCCATCTCAGTGTCTCCATGCTCAACGTAGCCAGTAGGAGTTGCCTCCCGTCTCTTCTTTCTTTGACCAGAACCAGTTTCTGCCTTCTTTTTCTTGTTTAATCCCAGTTACCAACATAAAGTTCATCATCTCTGACACCTTTGTCTCCACGTCTCTGGAACGCTGCGCATTCTGTATGTCTTCCATATCTATATTTCTATCTCCATAAATGATTGCAGACCCGGCCAGTATGTCCGCTCTTTCCATTCTACTTCACCCTGATGTGTCCAAGACAGTTTCTTTGAAGAAGGGCTTTTAGGTGCTGTCAAGCCCTCTCATACTCCTGTAACAAAGAGACTCAGTCCTGCTTTTTGTGATCGTCTTCGCGATATGCATCTTCCATGTCATTATTACTATCACGCCTATCTGGCAGAATGTAACAAAATAATTACACACTATTACCTAAAAGACACACCGAACAATATCAGGAGGAGAGACGGTACATAACCAATACTGAACTTTATCGGTAGACAACAGATCAAATAGTTTAACCATGTAACAAAATTGGCATCAGACAGAACCCCACAAACAACAATGTTACACAGGAACAGCGGTAACAGAGCCAGGGTTACGGCGCAGCACATGGACCTCGGACATTTCGGAAACACTAAAGAGTCCTACATAGAAAGCAAATGAAAATGCCTGTTCCATTGATCTCTTTCTGTCTTAGCACTGCGAGGCATTCCAAGAGTAGAGAAAACAAGAGAAATAAGACAACAAACTTTTCCCATTTTATTTTATTATTACACGTTTGTTGCAGGCCAACGTCCATAACCAAGTCACCTGAACGACAAGCCAGATCCAATCAACGCTAAACGGATAAGCGAGAGCGGACTGCAATAAGCCGCTTGTCTCATCCTCTCTTTGTGTAAGACATCCCCCAGAAGGCCCTGCGGCAGTACCTGGCGCTCGTCATCCATACAGTTTGCATTCTGTGAGTTTTAACCGCTTCCGGTGAAGGTAATTAATTAATTACCCAGAATAAAAATAATCAAATCGGATTTTTGTCAGAAGTCGGGGAAATGAAATCTTATGAGGACATTGCTAGAAACCAAACATTTGTGGCTAGGATTGTTACGAAACTATTTTAAGAGGCAATTTCCTGAACAGCTTTTTACGCTGTTCGTGTAATTACAATGCATTATGTGTGTGTTGTTAAAAATTTAAAAAAAAAAAAATTTAAAATAAGACCCAGCTTCTGTAAAAAGATCTACACGTCATGGAAGATTAGCTAGTAAATAGCATTTTGTCTAAGAAATTGAAATGTAATGTAATGTTAGTTTCAGCTTCATAGCAAACGGGTCAACCCATAATTGCTCCGCTCCTGTGTCAACACAGCATGTTTATCACAGTCCCTTGTGAAAAGATTGACAGACTGTTGTCTCAGCAAATGCACTTGCATACACAGGCATAAAAAGCATACGGTAGCCATCAGAAGTGCTATCATAAACAGTCCGACATAAGAACTGCATTTCATCATTGACAGTAGCAGAGGTAACCAACAAATCAGCAATTGCACACGTGATCAATTTTAATCACATAAGGGCTCCACCAATATTGTGACGACAGGCCACGCGTCATTTTCTGAATCTACAATTCACAACACAACACCACGTTGGTCACAGTCGAAAAACATTCCAAATTAAATCCGCAGCTCACAGGGTCGCACCATGCACTCAGCTTAGTAGCTGGGCAACGAAACTATATACTTTGTCTACATGTGACATTAGATTTCCCAATGTCCTTTAAATTTTACAGTCCACAATTGCACAGGGGCTGCTATTTTATTAAAACGGCCAATTTTTGTGATCATTGTATGGCCAATCATTTGTGTACCTCTAAAAAAAAAATATGCAGTAGCTGACACAAGTGTGCATATTCTGTGGACATCTGTACTCATGTGCAGTGAAGCGTAGTGATTATTTAATAGGTGATACCGCAGATAATGAAACATCCACAACTCATGAAAGGCTAATGCTGGAGATGACCATTTCAGAGTGAAACGCCTATGAAACGAGTACAATCTCCCGCTTTCAAAAGGTCCCTTTATTAATTTAACTGTAAACATACTGACTGTTTGCTCTGAACTGGTGTCCGTTGCTCATATACCGCAACAACAACAAAAAAGGCCAAAATGAAAACTACATGAAACCAATTTTATACAAGGATATGATTATCAACAAGTTGAATTTCAAATTTCAACAACTTACACTGAACGGTTATTCAGCGACAGGTTTTTAAAGTTGGGCAAAATTTAAGGAACAGACCATGAGTTTAGTGTGCTGTGTATAAGTGGATACGCCGTGCATCACCTTTAGCGCTAACATTCGCATGCAAAATCGACGCTCGTTGTGAACTACAAGTTCGTGAATTAAAATAAGCATGTCGTAAAAGGCGGTTGAAAAGAGTGTTTTCTTCGAAGTCAAAGTTCCCCTCCTGGAAAGCTGAAGAACCAAAAGTCTGAATATATGTAAGTCAAATCTGTAAAACGAATGTGCATGCAAAGCTCCGCTGGAGTTTACAGCAGCTGAACGCTAAGAAGAAAGGGATGTTTAAAAAAAAGTGATATTGCTTTCCATGTCCATCCAGCCTAAAATAGACTCAATGGATGGTCATGGGAAGTAAAGGCGGTTGGCGGGATGTTGACCACGTCACCCACGAAATGCCGACTGGTCTATGAAATATGGCTAGCATATTTTATCCACTACGCCTAATGGTGGTGGTAAAGGGTCATTTACCTTTGCTTTAACTTCATGGAAGACTCCTGCGACACGTCCCCGTCGTGCCCTTGGATAATCGCCAATTTTGGTGTATACAAAGGGATCTCAAAATAGTGTCAAGATAGACAATGGAACTCGTCAGTCTTCCTTTCCTCCAATGTTGGGGTAACAACATTTATAAAGAGCTAAATCCATGTACCCAAAATCCCCACTTGCGAGATGAGATGCCTGAGAAAAAGCTGCCAACTTTACAATATGCGATAGAGTGAACAATGATTCTGTGAGACAAATTATGGGAACGACACCTTGTACTCGATTCATCGAGAAACTGCAGATCAAGTGGTTTGGCCATCTCGTTAGAATGCAGCAAGGTTAGATATCATAACAAGAACTACAAACTCAGAAGATCAGCTACAAAAGCAAGAAAACTATGGATCGACGACATTAAAGACACTCTCCGCCTTCACGGTATGACAATAACCAGTGGCAGCCAGCGTGCACTGGATCGCAAATTATTCCTCCCCACGCCGCTTAACGGCAGAAGTGGTTTATGATGGTGATGATGATTTATAGAGAGGTAATTGTACAATAAGCAAAGTTCACCGTCCGAGCCTCCTGTTGAACTTTAATCGTTCAGTTGCCTTTCATTTCAGTTTACTAAATGAAAACATACGGTTCAGATGAGCTGCTGTCATCCCAGAGGTAAGATCAACGTTTTTTAAGAAGTCGGAGTGCATCTGAATGATAAAGAAGGAAACAGATCTGTAAAACGGATGCGCACACAGGTCCTGGAACAAAGGCCAAGCTGTAAAGTATCATGTGCCCAATTCGCAGTCTAAAAACAGTTGTCTGTTGTTTTCATGTGAGAAGGTTAATCGGGTCTTGGTGATTGTGCTTTGGATAGGATGTGTTCCGGTGGAACTTCCGAGGATGCGAATACCAGCAATTACGTGGCACATACCAAGGCTCGCACCTAAT
Organism: Candidula unifasciata; assembly: GCA_905116865.2. NCBI lineage: Eukaryota > Metazoa > Mollusca > Gastropoda > Stylommatophora > Geomitridae > Candidula > Candidula unifasciata. The sequence goes on from CAJHNH020000627.1 coordinate 247,029, forward strand.
GCCTTTTCAACACTTGACGCTGAAAGGCAAAACAGGACTACACAAGACGTGAACCTAAGAGAATAGTTAAAAAAAAAAATAATTAAAAAAAACCAACACCAATATGCAGTTTTAGATGCAAATGTTTTAATAGGTACCAGGTAAAGTCGTCTGAAGCAAAGGCGACCGGCATAATGTTAGCCACATACCCCATACCCACCGAGTGCGGATTAGTTTAGAAAATAAAGGTCTAGCCCTATGACCCCAAATGCACCCAAAGGGATCCTTTTTACAAAGCGAGGGATATAGAACACACTTCAGGAAACATGCACCATAAACCCAACACTAACACCGAATTCAATGAAAAATAAAAAGACCGAATCCAGGTTCGACCCTAAAATGGATCCGATAAAGTGGATATAAATCAGACATCTAAATGTGTTAATGCTCGTTCTGGCTTGGAGGACATCCGAAGGTCAATGTTTAATTAATG
>CAJHNH020000628.1:0-250713 GCA_905116865.2 Candidula unifasciata
CTGTCGTCTGTTCATGGCCCCTCGTTCCAATCCAACTTTCCTTCTCTGTCGTCATCCCTCGTTCCATCCAACTTTTCTTTCTACCTGTCGTCTGTTCATACCCTCGTTTTCATCCGACCTTTCCGTTCTACCTGTCGTCATCCCTCGTTCCATCCACTTTCCTTCTACCTGTCGTCTGTTCATCGCATCGTTCCACCCAACCTTCCTTCTACCTGTCGTCTGTTTCATCCATCGTTTCCATCCAACTTTCTTTCTACCTGTCGTCTGTTCCATGGCCATCCATCTACGTTCTGGTTCACCCACCCTACCTTCCTTCTACCTGTCGTCTGTTCATCCATCGTTCCACCCATCCTTCCTTCTACCTGTCGTCTGTTCATCCCTCGTTCCACCCATCCTTCCTTCTACCTGTCGTCTGTTCATCCCTCGTTCCATCCATCCTTCCTTCTACCTGTCGTCTGTTCATCCATCGTTCCACCCATCCTTCCTTCTACCTGTCGTCTGTTCATCCATCGTTCCACCCATCCTTCCTTCTACCTGTCGTTCATCTCGTTCATCCTCGTCGTTCCATCCGGCAGTCCCATCCTTCCTTCTACCTGTCGTCTGTTCATCCATCGTTCCATCAAACTTTCCTTCTACCTGTCGTCTGTTCATCCCTCGTTCCATCCAACTTTCCTTCTACCTGTCGTCTGTTCATCCCTCGTTCCATCAAACTTTCCTTCTACCTGTCGTCTGTTCATCCCTCGTTCCACCCAACTTTCCTTCTACCTGTCGTCTGTTCATCCCTCGTTCCATCCAACTTTCCTTCTACCTGTCGTCTGTTCATCCATCGTTCCACCCAACTTTCCTTCTACCTGTCGTCTGTTCATCCCTCATTCCATCAACTTTCCTTCTACCTGTCGTCTGTTCATCCATCGGTCCACCCATCCTTCCTCGCATTCCTGATAACCTAAAAAGCATCCCTGGATTTTCCGCGAAACAAACGAAGATTTCTCCGTCCCTATAAGACCGGAATAACCGCCGCCACAATTATATTTCCACACATCAGTTATGCATAGGTATATTTATTTGCCAGGGCTCATTCATCTAAGTGTGTAGTGTAATACTAATAATGATGTAAGGGGGACATCCTTCGTCAGAATCAATATGTATCTTAGAATAGAGAATGCTCCTTTAATTAGAGTATAATGTAGACCTGAAACAGACAGGATCTCATATTTGCACAAGCCTTGACGATCTATCAGGGAAATATGGCTTAACATGAGATTCCTAAAGTGCAACTTACCCATACTCTCTTGCGGTCCTTTTCTAAAAAGGGGATTTTTTTCAAAGCAGATGTATAAAAGTTGACAGAGGATACTTTCACTACTTCTCCTGGCTTCGGAAGTTATATCGAGAATGAAGCCAAGATTTAAACAGTCCCATAACCAGAAGCGGGAAAGATTCCTTCCGCCAAAACAGGTGGTGGTTCGGCTAGAAATGGCTTCGCCACCAATGAATATCACTTTTACATGTGGATGAATTCACAATTATAACTAACCCCAGTAGATTTATGGTTGAATAAGATTCAATTTCATGTATCCTGACCAATACTTATGAACTAACTACTGTTTATTAATTCTGGAATAGTCCACATTCAGACTCGTTTAATTATCATAGTGGCGTAAAGTGTATGTACTGAACCAATGTGCAGATGTGTGTTTTGATGCCTATGTGACGCAACGTCATACTGCTCACCTTTACTTCCCATAATCTTACCTGATAACCAACATAGGCTATATTGATCTAGAGCCAAATTATTTTGTGTGAATGCGCCGATTTCAAATTGACAGTACATCTATTGCTGTATCTGAGAACATTACGTACTGAAGCAACAATAAGGCAATCGTTGATAGTTGGCCAGTTAATGAACAACAATTGTGTGGAAGCGGTGGGGATTTGGTTTTACAGACGAATGATGAGAACGCCCTGGATGAATGACAAGAGTTATAAAGATGTCTTAAAAGACACACACTCACAGAGATAACTGAGAGGCAGAACCTTTGGTTATGACATGGATAACATGAACAGGAGAACTGGAATGCATACCTGTAGCGGAAAAGAGGAAGAGATGGACCGAGAAAGAAGATGCTGGAAAGTTTGACGTCATGACATGGAAGAGCATCTGTGTCAGAACTGATTGAATTATTCGAGACAGACGGTAGTAGATAACCATGACTACCAATAACACACGGAACGGGCTATCAACAGGTTGTAGATAAACATGACTACCAACGCCACACGGCAGAGACTATAAGAAGGGTGTGGATAGACATGACTACCAACACCACATGGCAGGGACTATAAGAAGGTTGTGGATAGACATGACTATCAGCGCCACACGGCCGGGACTATAAGAAGGTTGTGGATAGACATGACTACCAACACCACACGGCAGCGACTATAAGAAGGTTGTGGATAGATATGACCACCAACACCACACGGCAGGGCCAACACCACACGGCAGGGACTATGAGAAGCTTGTGGATAGACATGACTACCAACACCTCACTGCATGGACTGTAAAAAGGTTGTGGATAGACATGACTACCAACACCTCACAGCATGGACTGTAAGAAGCTTGTGGATAGACATGACTACCAACACCACACGGCAGGGACTGTAAAAAGGTTGTGGATAGACATGACTACTAACACCTCACGGCAGGGACTGTAAAAAGGTTGTGGATAGACATGACTACCAACACCTCACAGCATGGACTGCAAGAAGCTTGTGGATAGACATGACTACCAACGAAAAACTGTATGGACTTCAACAAGGGGATTCGATAGTCATGACTGCCGGTGCTACACTGATTGGAATATAAGAAAAAAGGTTGTGAATAGACATGATTCTCTGTTTCAGTATTTCTTTATATATATAATTTTTTTATATACATTGCTTGGCCGAGCAACACGAAAATGTGGACAGGACATTAAGCGACAAGTGGGAGAGCGGGCGAGACCGAGTTTATTTTGGGAAGACAGTTATGAGATCACTCGGCACTCGGTTGCTGATCTAGTCAGCATCACACCTGCGCCTTTGCTTCCCATAACTGACTGAGCATATTGTTATTAATCACTTTAACAAAGCTTAGACCCATTAAGACTCCCCTTCCTCCCCCTAAACTTTGTAAATGGGTTTAGTGCCCCCCCCCCCCCTTTTTTTTTTTTGCATTGGGTTATTATTGTTGGCAACCCAGCTTTTCATAAATCCAGTAATTCATTTTGTTTTGTCAAACAGTTACAATGAGTCCAAACCACTGACGACAACGGTGATCAAGACAGAAGAAGGGGTCAAGATAGTCGAGTTTCTGATATCGATCATAGTAGACAATAATTTGCGATCAGCGCCTCTCAAGTGTGGTAAGTAAATTCTTCTTCTTCGCATTCACCAAACTGTAAATTCCGGCCAAAAGTTTCGGTTGCACGTCCGATTTTTGGACTTTAGTCCTTTTCCAGAATTTCTTTTTCTTCTTCTTTGCGTTCGGTTTCGTATGCTCAAATCAGACCATCAGGTGGGTTGCCTCTATGTCAGTAGCACGGCCTACTCTGTTTATACAGAAGGACCTGGTCAGTAGCAGGTCCTTCATGGTTCCCTGTAGCCTGCTCTGCACACTCGCTCTTGAGGCCAGGTGACTTTTCAAAGTTGTAGGTAGAGTAAGTAAAGTAAAGGACCCTTTTCCACGCCTTAATGCTTATAAGGCATATAGGGCTTGACCTATATTTAAAGACCAATCGGCACAAGATGGTGATGTGGTCAGCATCACGCCGGCCGCCTTTACTTTCCCAGGACTGCACCCGTACCCACTCAAGGCTGGGTCGACCTGGGAGCCAAGGTCATTTTTGAACAAAGTCCTGCTCCGCCCGGAAACGAACCCACGACCTTCCGATCCGCGACGAGCGTCTAGCCGCTCAGACACGGCGACTTTCCTGTAGGTAGAGTGGGCTCTATAAACTTGTATGTCGGTAACAGGTCCTTCATGGTTCCCCGTAGCCTGCTCTGCACACTTTGCTCTTGAGGCCAGGTGACTTTTCAAAGTTGTAGGTAGAGTGAGCAGGTCTGCAGAATGTGTTCAGGTATTTTTGGTCCTGTTTGACAGTTACACTGTGTGGATTGTGCAATCCTTATTTTATGCAAGTAGTAGTTAAGCCTGCAGTGTCCTGTTTGTAGACGGAAATTGTTGTATGTTGAGTCTGCTGATGGAGTCTTGTGGGTATTTACTGTTTGTTTGTTCTGTCCACAATTCCTTGTATTTGCCCTTGATACCAGAATTAGAGTTTTACAAATCTGTTGGTTCCCTGCCTTTCTGACAGATGCGGTCCCGCTGCGAAGGAAAAACGTTTTGCAACGTTATTGTTGGAGGGGCAGTGAATCTACTCTCTCTCTCTCTCTCTCTCTCTCTCTCTCTCTCTCTCTCTCTCTCTCTCTCTCTCTCTCTCTCTCTCTCTCTCTCTCTCTCTCTCTCTCTCTCTCTCTCTCTCTTCCCCGGCTCCTACTGCCAAAGGGGCCCCGGAAACCTCATAGAGTGTCGTCTTCTGCCTTTCTAACCTCAATGGAGGATAGACCCTAAACCAACTCACGCCAAGTCGTTCTATCCTTCGCTATCGCGTACAGCTCTCCCCATGTCTTCCTCATCTTTTTAAACTTCGCTTTGTAGCTCCCTTCCCCATCTGTGTGTTTGTGTGTGTGTGTGTGTGTGAGTGAGCTTGTTTCTTTATTTCTCTGCCCGTGTGGGTTCCAGTGCAAGGCGATTCTAATTATACTGTTCTCGGGTTTTCCCAGCGTGTCTTATCCTACGCCATCGTCTTTTCTTCACCTCTTGGTCCACTGGAACGTGTTTAGTTCTCTCTGAAAGCTCGGCATTAGTGATTCTGGTAATCTGGTAATCTGGTAATTTTAATTTCAGCTTCATAGCATAGGGTCACCCCATCTTTGCTCCGCTCCTGTGCCAACAACAACAAAAAAAAACACAGAATGTTTATCGCAGTCCCTTGTGAAGAGACAAACTGCTGTCTCAGCAAATCTAGCATACCATTCAATTCCCTCTGTTCTGCGCAGGCACCAGTTAATGATTACAGAGTAATAATGTTATATTTTACACAGAAGCACAGCCCATGGCGATGGCGAGTGTAATTAGTAAAACCGGCTGGCGTTAAAAAAAGTCTTCCACCTTAAGAGCATGGGATATCAGTATGATTATTGTCATTGCAGATGTTTAAAGGGCTTTCTCTCAGACTTTCAATTCTTAACTTGTCTGCACACACACATCAGTCAGGGGCGAAGGGGTCGCCCAATAGATCACCGGTAGACGACTTCGTCGCTGATCGGGACATAATTTGGGTCTGTCACCTCTGATCTGATCAACACTGCAGGAGTCCTTTTCAGGGCTCTAAGTGGCGTGCAATTTTCTAGGGCGCACAAAACATAGTCACAGTTATAACCCAGAGCTGTCCATTCAGGATTGACGTTTGAGGTTTGAACAACGGATCAACATCGTGGCACACGGGTAGTTACCCATAAGTGCTCCGTTCTTCTTCTAACTCAAGTCTGTGTCCGAAGAAGCTCAGCACAGTGCACAGACTCTGTAGCACCGGCGAGGATCTTGAAATACTTTGTGTAGATTTTTAGCTCCAAGTTTTGCCCGGGCAGCACCGTTATGCTACTTTTTTTAGATTTCCAACTGCAATGGGATTTTTTTACGTGCGCAACAATGCACACGGGCGTCCGATCTCACTACCCAGAGGGAATTACTAGAAGTCCAAGTCCACGTGAAAAAAATATCAGCTCTTACCGGGGATTGAACCCGAAACCTTTAGCACTCAAGGCGGACACCATGTATCGAGACCACGCAGCTGACTTCCGTTCAGTAATGCTACTTGAACAAGATGATTTTTAATTTTCACAGTGCAAAGCACCTACCTACCTAACCAGTCTGCAGTCATTTTCTTTATCTGTATCTTTATCTAGATCCCCTTCCTGATTTTAAACAGCGATTCCCTGAAGTTGGTCGGGGCAGATTCCAATGCCCTTTGATTTCATCTAGAAAAAAAAAACATGAACTCATTTTTTTTTGGGGGGGGGGGGGGGGGGGGGGAATTCTTAAATCGATTCACTGTTTTGTTTTTTGAAACAGTCATTTCCACATGTTTATGTGAACTTTTTTAAGGGCCTCTTATATCATTTAGGAGAAATATGTAGGTAAGTAAATTCTACCCCACCAGGACATTACACAAGCGATAAACACCCGGTGACAGAAAGTGCCACCATGCGGATGAGCATCCCCATTGGAGAGGTCCCGAAAACCTCGTTCGGCCGTTAGGCCATATTTCCGGCTCAGTTATATTTAGGGCCCCCGGCAAAAGCCAGTGGGGCTTCAAAATAGCTAAAAAATTGCATCCCACAAGGGAATTACCATTTTTTTTTTTTTAATTATTATTTAGGAGAAATATAAAACCTGAATCCTCCTTTTTCCAACGGGTTTTTTTTTATATGACTTGAAATAAAGGGGTCTGTGGCAGATCGGGGGGGGGGGGGGGGGGGGGTAAAAGTGGTTCCAGTCTTATCTTGCTGAGAACCATTGGTCAGTAACAATTTAGATCTATAGTCCATTTCAAAAGTCGTGCGTAACTTTAAAAATCTATAACCCAGTAACCATTCGGTTGAAATTGTGAAAACTTAGCTTGCAGAGTGTTAATAATCATATTCTTATAAGAAAGTAATTATAATTTAAGCAGGCATTTAGTTTTAGCTTTGCAATTTTTGTGGTTAATGAACAAAGCAGATAGTCAGTATTTCACTCTCAGGTAGTCAGTATTTCACTCTCAGGTAGTCAGTATTTCACTCTCAGGTAGTCAGTCTCCTGCATTAGCCTCCCATGAATTAGACGAACGTAATATTTCAATGTAAGCGAGATCATCATCATCATGTGCATTTTAGTTGTATGCGGGATATGCTATAAAAATAATCACCACGCAGCTCTGCACATTGAGGTGATTTCCGAAATAATTCCCATGTTTGCGGTTTAACGTAAACGATTTGTGTCAATTACAGTAAATTCTATTTTTAGGGATACATACATCAAAGAAATTTGCCGCTTAAAGAAAACAGTAGCACCTGTACAATTGTGAATTATTAAATCATAGACAACTGAAATTTCGACGTTCCTGTTGATCTGTATAGGTTTCTTTGAGATGTTTGTTTAAAATATGAAGGTACGACTTTTTAGGCGGACTTTAGCATAGTATGCCCGAAGCACCGAAGGCGTGACAAACTCCCTTCACTTTTACTCGCTTCTATAAATTTCTGTAACCTATGGGTGCCATTTCAATGGGTTGAAATGAATTCTGTCCGTATTCCATAGTTGTGGATTTCAAGCTGTACGATAGAAATGGCCAATAAGACATCTTTTTTGGGGGTGCCTAGTTGACCATGTTCTTAGTGCACTTATATCCATGGCGAGGCGCACACGCCGTCTGGAGATGACAGGTTCAATTCCCGGCACGGTAACTATGGCTTTCGATTTTTATGTTTTTATGTTTGTGTGTTCTTCTATCTTTCTACTTCTTTCTATGAGTGCCGATCAATACATTTTCTGTAACTTGATTAATCTATATAATATTTAACGGCCTCAAGGGTTCTCCCTCTGTTTATTTATAGGAATGACGTATACACACCAGAACCTACCAATCAAATACCTTTCTTAAATATTTGTGTATTCTATACAAAGCATTAAGGTCTACTGTGTGGGTAAATTGTTGCTGTGATTGTTAATCGACATAGGCTTCGTTAATATTAGATACATTTCTGTAACCTGTGGTGTCATTTCAATGGTTTGAAATTAATTCTGTCCGTATTCCATAGTTGTGGATTTCTTCTTTCTACTTCTTTCTATGAGTGCCGATTAATACATTTTCTGATACTTGATTAATCTATGATTACAGACACCGGCTGCTCCATTCACAATACTCGGGAGAAATGTGTGGCCTCCTGCGGCTATGGGGCGCTAACTGGGATGTGCAGTTGGCGGCAAGGCGGCACTAGCATGTCTGTCAACTACAGTACCTGTTCTCCAAATTTGAACACCTGCCCTGATGGTTTCTGCAGCGATCTGGAGAGCCTGCATTTCTTGAGCTGCCCACAGGATTGTAGCAAAGGTGGGTGCCATCTTTGAATGTGTGTGTGTGTGTGCGTGCGTGCGTTTTGTGTGTGCGTGCGTGGGTACGTGCTCGCGCGAGCGCGTGTGTGTATGTGTGTGTCAATACCGTGGATTAGCAGGCTGGACAGTTTTAGTTTTAGCAGATAATTGCTTCTAGCTGTTGCATTTTCCACAATGTGCGGATGGAAAAGGATATGATTTCGTTGTCGTGCTGCTGGGTGCATGGTGTGACACTGTGAGCTGGGGAGATATATATATATAGAATGCTTTTTTTTTTTCGTTAGCTGTGCCCAGTGTTGTTTGTATGGGCAACGCAAATTCAGAAAATGGCACGTAGTCTTTTGCCACCGAAGTGATCGTGTCTTGTGTGAAATCTGCTATAAATACTAATTTCATCGATTCATCATCATCATCATCATGTGCCCTGCCAACTGGTGTAGGCGCTCATGCGTCTTCATATATCACAAACCCTGGCTGGCTGCGTGGGACAGCTGTCTTGATAATGCCATCGTTTCAGCCCATCCAGCATCCGCTCTCTCGGTCTGCATTTCTTTGACTATGAACTGCAATTCTAGAGGCGGACTGTTTCTGTACTGCTGCCTTATTCATTTTATGCCAGTACATGTGTGTGCTTTTCTAAGACTGCAAACTGTTTCAATTTCTATGCAAGGGACACCGATAGACAGTCTGTGAGGTTGTCGCTGGGACAGGAAAGGAGAAACTGTAGGGTGACCCGTTTACTGTGAATTCGGAACTGTGATCACCGGATCAACAGTCGTTAGTGTCTTCACCTGTCCACGGAATTGTAATAAACACAGATGTAATCTGTGAAATTGTAACTGTGTAAATGACCATAGAATTGTAGTAAAGACAGATGTAATCTGTGAAATTGTAACTGTGTAAATGACCATAGAATTGTAGTAAAGACAGATGTAATCTGTTAAATTGTAACTGTGTAAAAGACCATAGAATTGTAGTAAAGACAGATGTAATCTGTGAAATTGTAACTGTGTAAATGACCATAGAATTGTAGTAAAGACAGATGTAATCTGTGAAATTGTAACTGTGTAAATGACCATAGAATTGTAGTAAAGACAGATGTAATCTGTGAAATTGTAACTGTGTAAATGACCATAGAATTGTAGTAAAGACAGATGTAATCTGTGAAATTGTAACTATGTAAATGACCATAAAATTGTAGTAAACACAGATGTAATCTGTGAAATTGTAAATATGTAAATGACCACAGAATTGTAGTAAACACAGATGTAATCTGTGAAATTGTAACTATGTAAATGACCATAGAACTGTAGTAAACACAGATGTAATCTGTGAAATTGTAACTATGTAAATGACCAAAGAATTGTAGTAAACACAGATGGAAGCTTTACATTTTGCAAAAATGTAAAAATTCATAGAATTGTAGCAAATATAGGTATAATCTTTGAATTTTTAAGCAATGTAATTATCCATAGAATCGTAGAAAAGGTGGGTGAAATCTGAATTTTGCCACAACGTAACTATCCAAAGAATTGTAGAAAAATTTCGGCGCAATCTGTGCATTTTGCAACAATGTAAATGTCTATATAATTATTAAAAAGTTGGTCGCAATCTGTGAATTTTGCAACAACGTAAATGACCATAGAATTGTAGAAAATGTAGATGCAATCTGAACTTTGCAACATCGTAAATGTCCATATAATCGTAGAAAAGGTGGCGCAATCTGAACATTGCAACATCGTAAAGGGTTGCGATATCCATAGTACCGAGCATAAGGGTTAAAAACTCATGGCTTCTGGATACTAACAAAAGTTAGTTGCGTATCTTTTACAGGACGTTGCAGAACCAACCCTAGCAGCCATTGGCTGTGGTGTGGCTTCTCTAGGAAAATTTACGTCCAGTAGTTTGTCATTGCGCCTGGACGGTCGGCTCCCTGATACCACTGTCGAAACCAACGCAAAGCGCATAGCCCGCAGCTGGGATCGATCCCGGCACCCCAGCATTACGAAGCGTTCGCATCGACTTAGCCCCAGAGCCGACGGATACTAACAACAACAACAATAACAAAACTAGACAACGAAGGCGGTAAACAAAACGTAAAATACCCAACAGTGTCAGTTTAATGACACGAATCACTTTGAGCGGCTGAAATGACAATATTAGGTCGTAGAGAAGAATCATCGCTGTTTCTAGCTGGCACGCCAAAGAGTGACGGGAGAAAAAGGCAACAAGCCTTGCTCTTTGATATAATATTATATGGTAGTGCGGAGTTTCCGACATTCGAGGTGTTCGGTTTCCGATTGCTACTTCAAAGGGGCGTAATAACCAGTGATGATCAAGACTGGACTGTTTTCAATTTTCAAGAAAGAAACTGATTTGGGGGAGGGGGTTCTTTTTTCTTCTTCTGCCTTTCTATCCCCCCCCCCCCCCCCCCACCCCCTCAGTGAAGCATAGGCCCTCAACCAACTCACGCCAAGTCGTTCTATCCTTCGCCAATACATGGAGCTCTCCCCATGTCCTCCCTCTTTCTAACTTCATTTTCCAGCTCTCTTCTCAGTGTGTTTTGTGACATTCCTTTATTCCTATACCCCTAAGGGTTCCAATGCAAAGACATTCTAGTTATTCTGTTCTCCTGTTTTCTCAGTGTGTGTCCTATTCCTATTTTGAAGCTCCACACTGGCTTTTGCTGGGGGGACTGAAAATAGCCGGGCTATACATATGGCCTAGCCGTACGGCTAAAAGGGGTTTCTGGGACCCCTTCACCGGTGATCCTCATCCGCATGTGCCGTATGTCACCATGTATGTATCGCTTGTGTGATGTCCTGGTGGGATACAATTACCTACCTATCTACCTACCAAAGATTTAATAGTCTTTCGTCCCCGTTGTGGGATGCAATTTTTCGTTATTCCTGGCTTTTGCCAGGGGCCGCAGTGTAACCTTACGGTTGAACGCAGTTTCCAGGACCATCAGGTGATCGTCATCCGCATGGTGGCACTTTGTGTCATCGGGTGTTTAACTCTCTGTGTGATGTCCTGGTGGGGTAGAAATTTACTACTACTACTACAAAGATTTACATTTCGACCAGGGCTAAGCAACATAAGGCGACCTTACCGCCGTCGACCAGGGCTAAGCAACATAAGGCGACCCTACCGCCGTCGACCAGGGCTAAGCAACATAAGGCGACCCTACCGCCGTCGACCAGGGCTAAGCAACATAAGGCGACCCTACCGCCGTCGACCAGGGCTAAGCAACATAAGGCGACCCTACCGCCGTCGACCAGGGCTAAGCAACATAAGGCGACCCTACCGCCGTCGACCAGGGCTAAGCAACATAAGGCGACCCTACCGCCGTCGACCAGGGCTAAGCAACATAAGGCGACCCTACCGCCGCCTGGTGGTACATGTTTAGCTTGCTTTATTTTTACGAGTCGTCTGCACCTGTCGGATGACTAACGTATATGAAACATATATACTTTTGTATTGCCACATTAGCTGTTTATACAAAATGGCATTACCAAAAATAGAAGTTCTATTGGAGAAGGCCCCTACTGGGACATGAAATCTGAATCACTATACTTTGTCGATATTACAATGGGTGGAATCCATCGCTGTGCGTCCAAAACTGGCCAGGAGAGCAAGATTAACTTAGATGGAACAGTTGAATTTGTTACCCATGCGAGCGTAGTTGGCGGACAAAACAGAACCATTTCCCATGTAGACTGGGACACTGCTAACATTACAGATCTTGCAGAGGTTGAACAGGGAACAAGAAACCGATTCAGTGATGGGAAATATGATGTTCTTGGTCGGTTATGGGCAGGTACCATGGGTTTTGAGACTATACCTAGAAGAGTGGACAGTGGTCAAGGCAGCCTATACAGTTTGACAACTGACCATAAGCTGACCAAGCACGTTGGGAACATTGAAATTAGCAACGGCATTGACTGGACAGATGACAACTCCGTTATGTTTTATATTGATTCTGTGCCTAGAAAAGTATATGCTTTTGACTTCAACATAGAGGAGAGAACAGTCAGTAACCAACGGACGGTAGTCAAATTTGAACCAGGTACTGAGTCCACGTACTGATTGCCTGATTGTCTGTGCATGGACAACGAAGTAAAAATCTGGGCAACTTGTTTTAGTGCCAGCTAAGTTTACAGATTTTACCCTAAAACAGGGTGACCCGTTTACTGTAAAGTTTTCTCTGGCGCAGTTTCCAGCCACACATATCACATCCAGTTTGTTTTGGCGGGAAGAACCTGGATAAACTTTATTTCACCTACAGCATGTGGAAACTTCCAGAAAAAAGGACAAATCTCGGCTCGCTAGCGTATTTGGTTAAACCTGACTTCGCGGCGACCGTGTGACGAACTCATTGTGGTCCGGGGGTAGGCAGAAAAGCCATATTTCTCTCAGATTTACTATATCTTTCATAGAATCAGGTCGAAGGGTTGCGATATCCATAGAACCGAGCCTAAGGGTTAACAACTCATGGTTTCTAGCATACGAACAGCCCTTGGCCGGTTACATCTTTAAAGTTACTGGACTTGGGGTGAAAGGAAGAGCACCCAACAATTTCAAAGACTAACTGTATTTTTTTGTCCTTCTAAAAGTCCACGCCGTGTAATGTTGGTAGTCACGTCTGTCCACAACTTTCTGTCTCATGTACTATCAGTCAACTCTGACACAGATGATCCTCCATGCCGTATGGTGTTGGTAGTTATGTCTATCCACAACCTTTTGTCTCATGTACTATCGGGCAACTCTGACACAGATGATCCTCCATGCCGTGTGGTGTTGGTAGTTATGTCTATCCACAACCTTCTGTCTCATGTACTATCAGTCAACTCTGACACAGATGATCCTCCATGCCGTGTGGTGTTGGTATTCATGTCTATCCACAACCTTCTGTCTCATGTACTATCAGTCAACTCTGACACAGATGATCCTCCACGCCGTGTGGTGTTGGTATTCATGTCTATCCACAACCTTCTGTCTCATGTACTATCAGTCAACTCTGACACAGATGATCCTCCATGCCGTATGGTGTTGGTAGTTATGTCTATCCACAACCTTCTGTCTCATGTACTATCAGTCAACTGACACAGATGATCCTCCATGCCTTGTGGTGTTGGTAGTTATGTCTATCCACAACCTTCTGTCTCATGTACTATCAGTCAACTCTGACATAGATGATCCTCCATGCCGTGTGGTGTTGGTATTCATGTCTATCCACAACCATCTGTCTCATGTACTATCAGTCAACTCTGACATAGATGATCCTCCATGCCGTGTGGTGTTGGTATTCATGTCTATCCACAACCTTCTGTCTCATGTACTATCAGTTAACTCTGACATAGATGATCCTATATGCTGTGTGGTGTTGGTAGTTATGTCTATCCACAACCTTCTGTCTCATGTACTATCAGTCAACTCTGACACAGATGATCCTCCATGCCGTATGGTGTTGGTAGTTATGTCTATCCACAACCTTCTGTCTCATGTACTATCAGTCAACTCTGACATAGATGATCCTCCATGCCGTGTGGTGCTGGTATTCATGTCTATCCACAACCTTCTGTCTCACGTACTATCAGTCAACTCTGACACAGATGATCCTATATGCTGTGTGGTGTTGGTAGTTATGTCTATCCACAACCTTCTGTCTCATGTACTATCGGGCAACTCTGACACAGATGATCCTCCATGCCGTGTGGTGTTGGTAGTTATGTCTATCCACAACCTTCTGTCTCATGTACTATCAGTCAACTCTGACACAGATGATCCTCCATGCCGTGTGGTGTTGGTAGTTATGTCTATCCACAACCTTCTGTCTCATGTACTATCAGTCAACTCTGACACAGATGATCCTCCATGCCGTGTGGTGTTGGTAGTTATGTCTATCCACAACCTTCTGTCTCATGTACTATCAGTCAACTCTGACACAGATGATCCTCTATGCCGTATTGTGTTGGTAGTCATGTCTTTCCACAACCTTCTGTCTCATGTACTATCGGGCAACTCTGACTTAGATGATCCTGCGTCTGTGATGTCAAACTGTCCAGCATATTTCTCTCGGTCTGCCTATGCCTCTCCTCCTCTGCAACTTTCCTACTGTCACGATGTATTCCACTAATTGCCTTCTCATGACGCGACCAAAGAATGTAGATTGTCTCTTTCTGATGTGGGCAATCAGTTCTCTTCGTGAGTCAGTTTCTTTCAAGACGTCTTTATTACTCTTTATGTCTGCCCAGGGTATTCTCATCACGAGTCTTTAAAACCACATCTTCGCAGCTTCCAAATACATTTTTACCAATTTACCGATTGTCCATGATTCACTTTCGTGTATCAAGATAGGATTTATATAGTTTTTAATAATTATCTATCTCGTCTCAGTTGACATATCTTTGTCTTCTGCGTTCATCCGAAGATGTCATTGCGTTGTGTCCGTTTACAGCATGGCTGCGACATTTGCACTTTTCGGCCAAAACATCCGACTTCTGCGGGCATTTGTTGACTGGGTTAGCCTTCCCGGGGTTGACATCAATTCGAAGTTTTCGAACGCTCAGACTGCTAAAACTCACATAGAGGACCGAGAAGCTTATATGGACATCCTCTATGTCGTCAGCTCTTGCATTAACCCCCCATGTACTAAGAGGTTGATTTGCCTTTATGTTTAGGTCCAGTACATGGTGAGTTAATCACTCAGAATAACCAAGGCATCCATCAGGCCAAGGGCCCCTGCTGGTGCGAAAGCCAGCCAACGGGTGGGCAGACACACTGCGTCTGTGATTCTCCACAAGTTGTCAAGCTCAACACGTCAAATAAAGCTGGTCATAGCGGTAAGTGCCCGTGTTGGTTTCCTGGGCCCTGTTATAGGGAAAACAAGAATAGACCCACTGCCGACCCAAAAGCATGTCGTAAGAGTCTACTAATTGGGAGCTTCCTTCAAGTCGAAGTGCAGCTGCCTGAAATGCTGACTGACTGACTGACTTTCTACCCCACCAGGACATCACACAAGCGATAAACACCCTATGACACAAAGTGCCACCATGCGGATGAGGATCACCGTGGAGAGGTCCCAGAAACCGCGTTCAGACAATTGGCCATATTGATGGCCTGCCTATATTGCGGCCTTTGGCAAAAGCCAGAGTGGGGCTTCAAATAACAAAAAATTACATCCTAAGAAGGACGTAAGCTAGGAACCAACAGTTTATATACGGGTGAGTCAGATATGTAATATGGACACACATGCAACACTCAGATTTTAGAACGGGACTGCAGTTTAGAAGTGAACGAACAACCAGAACCTTTTGCCAGATTTTACAGCTGGTGAATGCAAAAAAAGAAGAAGAAGAAGATATCGCATATAAATGGGCTTTAGATCTTCTTCTTCTTCGCTTTCACTTGCTACAAACTCCTGCTCACCGTCTGTAAACTATGGCCGAAAAATCTGACTGTCCAATTCAATACTTTTTGTGTTGTTTTAAAACTTGAAATTTATGTGCACATCTGCTTTATAGATCTGGCCTATTTATAAGCAAGTGGTTGATTCCTCGCATTTCCGGCACAATTACTCCGACTTATAATGAAACTATAGCAACTGGATACAAATATATTATACTACTCTATAGCATCTAGCTACCTATAGATTATACTACTTTACAGCTCCTGGCTACATAGATGCAATTACTCTATACCACCTGGCTACCTATAAATTATACTACTCTATAGCACCTGGCTACATATAAATTATACTACTCTATAGCACCAGGCTACCTCTAAATTATACTACCCTATAGCACCTGGCTACATAGATGAGTCTACTCTGTAGCACCTGGCTACATAGATGAGTCTGTATTATAGAACCTGACTACCTATAAATGATGCTACTCTATAGCACCTGGCTACCATTATACAATACTACTCTAAAGCACCTAGTTACGAATAGATTATACTACTCTATAGCACCTGACTACCTATAGATTATACTACTCTATAGCACCTGACTACCTATAGATTATACTACTCTATAGCACCTGGCTACCTGTAGATTATACTACTCCAAAGCACCTGACTACCTGTAGATTATACTATTCTATAGCACATGGCTACCTAAATGATACTACTCTGTAGCACATGGATACCAAGATAAGACAACTCTATAGCATCTGGATACCTAGATTAAACTACTCTATAGCACATAGCTGCCTAGATAATACTACTCTATAGCACCTGGCTATTTAGATTAGACTACTCTAAAGTCCCTAGTTACCACGTTTAGACAACTCTATAGCAACTGGCTGCCAAGATTATACACCTCTATTGCACCTAGCTACCAAGGCTGGACAAAACTGGACAATTCTATGGCACCTAGCTACTAAGTGCGACAAATCAGTAGTACTGACAAACTGCTAAGATTAAACCATCCCTAGAGAATTCAACTCGGTTTAAACTATCAACTGTTTGGTTGTCAAGGAAACGCTCCACTATCAGCACCCTGGGAGCTCACAAACCCCGCCATTTCCTGGACGAGGCAATTGTTGATGTTCGTGTTGATGTTCGTGTCTTGGCCTAACGGTGCCTTATCTGTGCCCGGACGATGGCTAACTGCTTCTGGTGGCTGCATTCTTGCAGGCTGTCACGCAACTGAGTTGTTCAGACCTTCTTGGTGGTGGTGGCCAAGTGGGAAGTTACAAACTGGTCACATCTGTCTGTCTGGTGGTTGATAAACAGTTAAACAGAAACATAGGCGGACGGACAGCTGATAAATAGACATACAAAAACATAGGTGGACGGACAACTGATAAATAGACACACAGAGACAGATAGCTACTTAGGTAGGTGAATGGACGCAGAGATTAATGGTTCATTGGATAGACAGAGAGACAGACAGAGAGATAGACACAGACAGACAAAAAGGATGGATGGATAGATGAGTGGATAGGAGGCTAGCTGGATGGATAAGACAGACAGACAGGCAGATCTGACATCCAAGAAGCATTGAAATACCTATGTCTTATTAATATACTGTCCTCTTATCTAGACCGCGGCGTCCGTGGCTCAGGTGTTGCGAGTCCGACTCGTAATTCCAACATACAGCGATTGAGGCCCTGTGTGGGTTTTTAATCAGGGTATGGATCGTCGCAGGTCGACTCAGCCTAAAATGGATACCAGGATGGATGTCCTCGGGAAGTAAAGACGGCCGGCGTAATGCTGACCACATTACCCACCTAATGCCGATGGTTTGTAAAAATATGGGACGCTCTTCCCATATACCCGATATGCCTAAAAGTGGTAGAAGCAGACCAAGAGAGATTATGCTGGATGGGTTGAAACGATGGCATGAAGGGATATCATCAAGTGAGCTGTTCCAAGCAACCAGTGATCGTAATCTGTGGAGACGCATGAGCGCCTACGCTAGTTGGCAGGGTAGGGCACTAGATAATGATTACACTCAGTCCTGCTGTATGGTACAGAAACTTGGACAGTGGATAGGCAGCTAAAAAATCAAACTGTCTCTTACTCATCTAGATGACGTGTTGCAAACTTCACTGGAAATGCTTTTTAACTTTTTTATATAAAATTTTGTTTCTACTAAATGTCGGGGGCCGCGTTAGCGCAGTCGATGGGAGACTCGCTTTCAAATCCAGCTGCGACTCGCTGAAGCCCACGGCCGGTGTTCAAAACTGAGCGGTTCCCGGAGTTCACCCATCCCCTAGGAAATGGGTACCAGAGCTAACACTGGGATAAACGTCGTTGTAGCTACGGAGTTGCGTGCGGATGGCGACACAGGCGGACAGTTTCTTATCAGCTGTCCGCACTGATGGCAGAGTACTTATGGTTTATACCCATGCGCAATGACGCTGGTTCACATCTCCCGACTTTACCTTATTCCCTGTTTTAATTGTGCAGGTCTACGGAGCAAAGAGAAAGCTGCGAAGTCGGTTCACGTCAAGGATGATGATGATGTGTGTTCTTCATCTTGCAGAGCCGCCATTATAGGCTCTCTGTCTGCTGTTGTGGTGAGCACCATTTTGGTTCTCACCGGCTGTATGATGTGGCGGCGGCGGCGACGACGACACGCCATTTCTCTGAAGCATGTCAGTAGTCTCGTGTCCATGACAGCCGTTCCCTCTGATTACATCGTTGATGACAGTCGGGACATGCGGGGACATGTCAACAGGCAGACTTCGTCACCAGCTTCCGGTCCTTGGCCTGTCAAACTGGGGATGGGCCATGACGTGGTAAGTGTAGATGTGGACGATTAAGTGTCGTCTTCACAATAAAAGATGGCCTATACCGGATTTCTCACTGACACATGAGTCCTAAGAGGGTGCTAAAATGTTACACAGAATCTGTTCTGCTGTATGGCAGTGAATCTTGGAATGTCAGTGAACAAATTAGGAAGAAATTTGGAAGCGACAGCGATGTGGTTTCTAAGACGAATGTTACGAATATCTATTTCAGCCAGAATAACTAACAACAAATGTTTGAAAAAAGCTTATAAACGTATATCTCTGTATACAATAATAAGAAAGAGACAAACACTGTTCTTTGGCCACATAATGAGAAGAGAGACATTGGAGAACATCGTGACAACTGGAAAGATCAATGGAAAAAGTGGTAGAAGCAGACCAAGAGAGATTATGCTGGATGGGTTGAAACGATGGCATAAAGGGATATCATCAAGTGAGCTGTTCCAAGCAACCAGTGATCGTGATCTGTGGAGACGCATGAGCGCCTACGCTAGTTGGCAGGGCACTTGATAATGATTTTACTCAGTCCTGCTGTATGGTACAGAAACTTGGACAGTGGACAGGCAGCTAAAAAATCAAACTGTCTCTGAAAATGTGGATATAGGGAACAATTTGTCGCATTTCATGCAAACCAAAAGAAATATATACAGATATTCTGGAAAGACTGAATAAGAAAAAGAAATATTAAAAGAAGAAAAAAAAAGAGACAAATGAAATATTCTGACCAAATTAAAAGACAGAATGTGCTTTCGAAAACCATACTGGTTTATCAGAAGTGAACAGAATCTGGTCAAAGGTGACCACCACTTACTTGACTGGCATGACCAGGTCAGCTGGGCCTCAGGATAGGGCATAACAAAGTTAACAAGCCTTTGCACAGGCTTCGTCTAAGTAGTTCATTATTGTGCTTATTTGGACTGGGTGTGTAAACTACAGAACAAATCCTGCAAGAATGTCCCATTAAGAAGCGAATACTGACCCAGTGAATCACACGACAGAAGGTTGTGGATAGACATGACAACCAACACCACATGGCATGGACTTTAGGAAGAAGAAGAGTCGACACCATACATAAAGGTGTATGGAACTAAAAGGGAACTCCCCCAAAAAAGTAAATGTTTTCATAAAAACTCGACTGTCAGTTAAAATCATTTTTTAAAATCACAAAAAGAAGAAAACCATACTTGAAGAAAAGGTCGAGTACAAGAGAGCAAGACAAACAACAATACAAGTGGCAGGACAGCATCAAGAGATAGTAGAACAGCTGTCTGACAGTGTACTAACAAGACAGGAGAGAGAGCATGTATGAGGTCCATTACAGTCAACTTTCATTGTGGAGACGGCACTTGATTGATTGACACTAGATTTCTAGTGTCTGTCTTAATGTAAGGTTGGTCTGATTCTTAAATACAAGGGGAACTCAATAAGTAGGTCACAAATAGTTGTTTAAAAATAAAAAATAAAACTAAAGACCAAAACAATTTGAAAACCGTTTATTTTTACACATACACTGTCCCTTTATTTTTCAACCCATTTTCCACCACCATTGATGCACTTGTCCTATCGTTTTATCAGTCCTCCCAAACCTGCTGCATAGAACTGCGTACTCTGTTTTCTAAACCACATTTTCACTTCACATTCAACTTCTGCATAATTTGTGAAATGACTCCCGCCAAGGTGTACACAATTTCGTCCTTTTTAGGACGAAATTTTTTGTCATTTGAAGCCCTACTCTGGCTTTTGCCAGGGGCCGCAATATAGGCAGGCCATAGTATGGCCAAATGTCTGAACGCGGTTTCTGGGACCTCTCCACGGCGATCCTCATCCGCATGGTGGCACTTTGTGTCATCGGGTGTTTATCGCTTGTGTGATGTCCTAGTGGGGTAGAAATTCATTCATTCATTCATTCCCGCCAAGGTGGGTTTTTAGTGGACCAAAAAGTAGTAGAAGTAATTATCACAAAATCGTGTTCAACTCTAAGGGTTATAAATGGGCTATAAATGTTTCATTGATTTTTTTTCTTCAGAGAACAGGCTTCTTGTTTTATGTATTGTATAATCATTTCCACCAGACTTTCATGCGATTTGTGTCATTATCTAAAATAATGTCCAATACTTAACCATAGTCACAGAAGAGAAGAAATAGGGGCACTTTAAAGGATTTGAACATCAGGTAAGATTGGCTAATAAAGAGCATCTTGTCTCGCCAGCTGAAACATTATGGTTATATCAAGCGCAAGGGTCAACTGGAAAAAATAATTACGGAAGGCATGGTACCAGGAAGAAGGGGCAGGGGCCGACCTACACGAAGATGGGCACAGGATATAAATGACTCCTTGAATATGAAAGTACATGAGGCGGGAGAACTGGCAAGAGACCGAGTTTTTTTTTCAGGCAGACGTGATGAGGGCGACGTTCTGCAAAGGATCTGCTACATGATGATGATGACTTAACTCTTTACAAATAAAGTCCCTTCCTTGCTTCGGCCGTTAGTTCATTCTGTCTATAACTTAAATAACAAGCTTTGTAGATAAATGAAATTACATTGTGAAAGATGATTAGTTCGAAGAGTGAGTGTAAGACGGGTCTGTCCTGGATATTCCGATTTTTTTTTTTAACCCTTTGATAGTAAAGTCTCTCTCTCTCTCTCTCTCTCTCTCTCTCTCTCTCTCTCTCTCTCTCTCTCTCTCTCTCTCTCTCTCTCTGTGTGTGTGTGTGTGTTTTTGTGTGTGTGTCCTCTCCGTCAATTTGGCCCTATTCTGTTGATCCGTCTACTGATTAACTCAGAAAGATATTATTTCTCAACAATGGAGAGGCGTAAATGCAAGGGCTATAATTCCTGCTTACACTTTCATTAGGCAAAGAGTAATGCATTATTTTACTATTTGTTATCATCGTGTAATATTTATTACAAATACGCTGCTCGGTTTATGTCTCGAAAATAACACAAAAAAACGCTGGCTGCATGGTTATGCTAACTCATGCAAAAACTGTAACTGGGAAAGCTGTCAGTTACCAGTACTATGGTGCTATCTGCACTGGCATACTCTCAACAGTAAAGCAACGAGGAAGAAAATATCACTTTGTACCCTTCATTTCGTCATTGTTTCTTGCCCCATTTGTTAAATTTCACCCAGACTGACAGCACAAATGATATTTCTCCATGTTTTTACTTTTTATTTTTTATTTTTATTCTGAAGATCGAGGACAAATGGGAGTTTCCTAGGCGCAACCTAACGCTGGAGCATGTAATTGGAGAGGGCGAATTTGGTCAGGTAGTCAGAGCACAGGCCCAAATGTTGAGAGGTCAAGAGGGACATACTGTCGTTGCCGTGAAGATGTTGAAACGTGAGTAATGTCTGCTCTTGTCTGCCCTCCCAAGGTTTTAGGTTTGAATCCCCACCAAGGCTGATTTTATAAATGACTTGCCTCCCATGTCTATTCAGCTTAAAATGATGTCAGGAAATGATATTGAAATTAAAGGTCGTTGACATGATGTCGACCACATTACCCTTTCTAGGGGCAGTTGGTCTGTAAAACTGTATCGCATTACATACTCCATGCACCTTTGGGATATAGAGGATGACAGCCTGTTTCTTTTCCTCATATTCTTTCTTCTTCTTCTTCTTCTTCTTCTTTTTCTTCTTCTTCTTCTTCTTCTTCTTCTTCTTCTTCTTCTTCTTCTTCTTCTTCTTCTTCTTCTTCTTCTTCTTTCCTCTTCTTATTCTTCTTCTTCCTTGTTTCTTCTGCTTCTTCTGCTTCTTCTGCTTCTTCTGCTTCTTCTTCTTCTTCTTCTTCTTCTTCTTCTTCTTCTTCTTCTTCTTCTTCTTCTTCTTCTTCTTCTTCTTCTTCTTCTTCTTCTTCTTCTTCTTCTTCTTCTTCTTCTTCTTCTTTTTCTTCTTCTTCTTCTCCTCCTCCTTCTCCTTCTCCTCCTTTTCCCTTTACTTCTTTGTGAAAATGCCACCTGATTGATTGATATAATTTTCTACATGGACATTTGTGGGTTTTTTTCCCTTCTACCATCAGCTGATGCCTCGGGAGCAGAGTACCAAGACCTGGTCTCCGAGTTCCAGCTGCTCAAAGAGGTTGTTCATCCCAATGTTATCCAGTTGCTGGGAGTGTGTACACAAAAGGGTGAGTCACCTGTAATTGTTTCCTA
The DNA here is from genome assembly GCA_905116865.2 of Candidula unifasciata. NCBI lineage: Eukaryota > Metazoa > Mollusca > Gastropoda > Stylommatophora > Geomitridae > Candidula > Candidula unifasciata. Next base: position 22,615 of record CAJHNH020000628.1, read on the forward strand.
ACAAACAGCGGTCATGTGATTGGCACCTTTCCACCTGCCCAGGTAATAATGTTATGTTGGAAGGCCTGAGAATCGCAGCCAATTGCTTAGAGGTGAGGAACCAACAGTCAGCAAACACATAAGTCAGATCTGTAAAACGGATGTGCATGCAGAATTCAAATCCTGGATTAAGACCAAAGTCTAAAAGTGGACAGGCAACCATAACTTTCCACCGGAGTTTACAGCCAGTGAACGCAACGAAGAAGAAGAAGAAGCAGCCAGTGGTGATGGTGATTGTGATTAGCAAGACCCTTTCATGTTATGATAAGTCTTCCCCGCTCAGTGCATGGTGTTTCAGGACCATTGTTCATATTGTATATATTTAACTTACTTCTTGTTTGTTTTATTATTTGTATAAGAACATGCTCTGGCCTCAGTGATTACCAGTTGTTTGTGTGTGTGCGCGCGCACGAGGAAGGTCGGAAGGGGGGGAGGGGGTTGCTCGAAGCTTTTGAAACTTTTTCTTCAGCATTCAAAGCCCTAGACTCTTTCACTCCAAAGAAATCTTAAAATTTACCATTTACAAAAATTCAGGGTTTTGAAATCTGTGACCACCGAGTAGACAGCCAAGCCACACCAAATCTTTTGCTTCGTCATGGCTCCAAGTCACTAAAAAGATAAATTTTTCTGTGCCAAAGTGACTTTATATATATGTGAAGGGAAATAAGCACTAAGTACAATGCTAGCAAAAAAGTAAATGCTTACCTTCTCTTTGAAAACAGGAGTTTTGTTGACACAACCTGAGAAGAGCAATGTGACACACTTGTTGAATTAAGAATCAACATCATAGCACTTGGGACACTCCCATAAAAACTCCATCCCCATCTTCAGCAGCGAGCAAAGAGTTTAAATTCAGGTGGTACCAGTAACTGATTGTACATTCATCTCGCCTTTCCTTTGACTGTTGAGCGTTGGCCAGATCACCTGTTAAATCCCTGCAATGTTTTTTTCCTCAGACCGCAACGATCTATTTGTCACTGTTCACTTGCTCCCCAAGGGCCCTCACGACATCTAGCTTGTCATACATCAGTTCAACACCAAGTGGTGCATAACTGGCCAGTCTGTCTGTCTGCTTGTTTCCTAACACACTAGCATAGCCTGAAGAAAATATTTAAAGGGTGCTAACTACCCGGGACTTCTGAAGCAATGCTTGCCACTCAGCAGGAAGCACGCCTGTCTCCACCTTTCTCAAGATGCTCTGTGAGTCAGTTACACATACTACGTGAGTACAGTTGATTCTCAGTTCAGCAGAAGACAGCAGGACTGCCTTCACCTCCATTCTCAAATTAGACTTGTGATATCATATACCAGGTTGTTTTTTTTTGCACCAAGCGACGTCCAGTCACTTCTGCTATAAATATCTATGCACTTTGTCTGCCCCCAATTACATAGCCTGTGTATAGATAATTATGCGACGTATCATAAGTTTATTATAACGCCACAGTGACAAATCAAATTTTTTTTACACCCCAAATAATATCTCCCTTTTTTGAAAATGTTATTATACCCACCATGTCTACACACTGTGTAGTTACAACCAACACCAAAGCTGTTATAAAGGCTTTTAGGCCACACTGTGTAGTTGCAACCAGCACCAAAGCTGTTATAAAGGCTTTTAGGCCACACTGTGTAGTTGCAACCAGCACCAAAGCTGTTATAAAGGCTTTTAGGCCACACTGTGTAGTTGCAACCAGCACCAAAGCTGTTATAAAGGCTTTTAGGCCACACTGTGTAGTTGCAACCAGCACCAAAGCTGTTATAAAGGCTTTTTAGGCCACACTGTGTAGTTGCAACCAGCACCAAAGCTGTTATAAAGGCTTTTAGGCCACACTGTGTAGTTGCAACCAGCACCAAAGCTGTTATAAAGGCTTTTAGGCCACACTGTGTAGTTGCAACCAGCACCAAAGCTGTTATAAAGGCTTTTAGGCCACACTGTGTAGTTGCAACCAGCACCAAAGCTGTTATAAAGGCTTTTAGGCCACACTGTGTAGTTGCAACCAGCACCAAAGCTGTTATAAAGGCTTTTAGGCCACACTGTGTAGTTGCAACAGCACCAAAGCTGTTATAAAGGCTTTTAGGCCACACTGTGTAGTTGCAACCAGCACCAAAGCTGTTATAAAGGCTTTTAGGCCACACTGTGTAGTTGCAACCAGCACCAAAGCTGTTATAAAGGCTTTTAGGCCACACTGTGTAGTTGCAACCAGCACCAAAGCTGTTATAAAGGCTTTTAGGCCACACTGTGTAGTTGCAACCAGCACCAAAGCTGTTATAAAGGCTTTTAGGCCACACTGTGTAGTTGCAACCAGCACCAAAGCTGTTATAAAGGCTTTTAGGCCACATTGTGTAGTTGCAACCAGCACCAAAGCTGTTTATAAAAACTTTTAGGCCACATTGTGTAGTTGCAACCAGCACCAAAGCTGTTATAAAAACTTTTAGGCCACACTGTGTAGTTGCAACCAGCACCAAAGCTGTTATAAAGGCTTTTAGGCCACACTGTGTAGTTGCAACCAGCACCAAAGCTGTTATAAAGGCTTTTAGGCCACATTGTGTAGTTGCAACCAGCACCAAAGCTGTTATAAAAACTTTTAGGCCACATTGTGTAGTTGCAACCAGCACCAAAGCTGTTATAAAAACTTTTAGGCCACACTGTGTAGTTGCAACCAGCACCAAAGCTGTTATAAAAACTTTTAGGCCACATTGTGTAGTTGCAACCAGCACCAAAGCTGTTATAAAAACTTTTAGGCCACATTGTGTAGTTGCAACCAGCACCAAAGCTGTTATAAAGGCTTTTAGGCCACATTGTGTAGTTGCAACCAGCACCAAAGCTGTTATAAAAACTTTTAGGCCACACTGTGTAGTTGCAACCAGCACCAAAGCTGTTATAAAAACTTTTAGGCCACATTGTGTAGTTGCAACCAGCACCAAAGCTGTTATAAAAACTTTTAGGCCACATTGTGTAGTTGCAACCAGCACCAAAGCTGTTATAAAGGCTTTTAGGCCACACTGTGTAGTTGCAACCAGCACCAAAGCTGTTATAAAAACTTTTAGGCCACACTGTGTAGTTGCAACCAGCACCAAAGCTGTTATAAAGGCTTTTAGGCCACATTGTGTAGTTGCAACCAGCACCAAAGCTGTTATAAAGGCTTTTAGACCACTGCCCAGAAACATCATGTCATCGAAAAAGTGAAAATGTGAAAACATTAGCTGTGTCTGGATTACAAGATTGAGGTTCATTGCCGCAGATCTCACCCACCTCCACTCGTCTCTGAGATTGGCCTTCTCTTCCCAGATGATGACTCTAAGTGTTTGTTTGCCTGCCTGTAAAATATCTCTCTACCTTCCTATTTGTCTGCATTGAAGTTTTCTCCCAATTCAACTCTTTTGTTTACTTAGATTTTGTCTCTCTGTTAGCTGCTATTCTCTCCATTGATATACTCAGTCATCACAGTCTGTTAACCCGCATGATATCAATTATTAATGCAGATTTAAGGATGATGAATTTCTTTGTTTCTTATCACTCTCTATTCTCCGCTGATTGTATCGTGGATGGGTCCAAAGATTCACTGAAAGATTCTGATTTCAGATTTATGTAATAAGGCTTCTTCTTCTTCCTCTTTTTTTTCTTCTTCTTATTCTTCTTCTTCTTCTTCTTCTTCTTCTTCTTTTTCTTCTTCTTCTTTTTGGCACTCCAGATTTTAGAGCCATAGAGAACTTATGTGTATGTATGTCATACATTTCAGGAAGCAGTGACAAACTGTTGAATATAAATTTGCTTAGTAAACCCAAATAAGAGCCAATTAATAATGAGGTTGGTTTGCTACTTGTTGAAGAGGATGTGCAACTAACTTTTTTTTTTGGGGGGGATGTCTATGGCCTCTAATCTGTTACTCTTCTTTGCTTCTTTAGGTGCCAGTTATCACCCATGAATGTATTTAACAAACTTTTTGCAACCAATTCTGGTATCTTACCCTCATACTCCTTGTGGATTACAGGGACCCCTTGGTGTGTGTGTGCGAGTGTGCATGCATGTGTGTCTGTTTTTTTTTTTGGGGGGGGGGGGGGAGGGGGGGGGGGGGGGTATAAACCCACTACCTTTCACCAAGCATGTCATAACAGGCAACTAGTTGTGCATGTTTGGGCATAAATTTCCAAATTTCACCACAGCCTAGCTAAAAAACATCACATAACTTTTCCCACCACCTCTCTGAAGGCATATATGGAATAAGAAGATAACCCACGTATACTACTTTCATTAATTACAGGACCTCTGTATGTGATTGTTGAATACTGTGAGATGGGATCTCTGCGGAACTTTTTACGTTCATCCAAGTTCAAGAATAAAATCAGCTGGGATGAGAAAATGAAAAATGGCAATGATTCTCAAACTGGGGCAGACAGTAATTCTGAGGTTCGCATTCTTACATGCCGCGATTTTTTCTCGTTTGCCTGGCAGATTGCTAAGGGGATGGATTATCTTTCTAGTCTGAAGGTAATCTTGGTTTGTCTTGTATTATTTTTTGTTTCCATTCTTTGAAGTCAGATTTTTTAAAATGATTCTTCTTATTCTTTTCTTCTTCTTCTGTTACTATGGCTGCATCGGAACTGGGCAGAAGCAATGTTATCAGTGTCATGTGCAGTACGAATTGCAAAGACTGATACAAAGAGCATGATTCCATATCCCTGTCTAGCTGATGGACATGGGGGTGCAACCTGGAGCTGCAAGAAATGAACACTCCACCTAGGGGACAAGCATTTTATTTACCCATGTGGGTTCCGGGGACCTATCATAGGGAAAACAAGAATAGACCCATTGTCTACCCAAAAGCATGTCGTAAAAGTTGACTAATTGGGAGCTTCCTTCGAAGTCTGAGTGCATCTGCCTGACAGGCAACGAACCAACAGTCTGCACACAAATAGGTCAGATCTGTCAAATGGATGCAAACGCAACACAGGTTCTGGAACAGGACTGCAATCCAGAAGTGGACGAACAACCAGAACTTTCCACCAGAGTTTACAACTGGTGAATGCACAGAAGGAGAAGATTTACCAAATAGAACAGTCTTCATCTGTCATTTTACTCTTGTGGAACGACTGAAGAGAAGACTGGAGCCCCAGTGGATATCTCTGAAGTTCTGTGATGATAACGCTTAGTTAGTTAGACAGGTTATCCCCACTGCACATCAGACAATTCCTTAAGCACTCAGATCTCATCTTCAGGATATCCCCCAGAGTGTGGCCACTGAAAACATCAGTTCTATGTTGGTTTACTATTCTTCTTTGACTAACTGTATAGTGTTTATGTTTGGTGACACTTCATTTGACCTAAAGTTTTTGTCGTCTTTTGAATGTTGCTGATTCACCGTCGACACCTGAATCATCTTCTCATCCTGCCTCCTGGAGAGCATTGAGAATGTTGGCCTGGTCCATTGTTTTTCCTCTACCTACTTTGGCACTACAAGCAAGGCAACCCTCCCCTCTTACCCTTACTAACGACTAGCCCATGCCATATGGTGGTGACTGTTCCATCTTTATACAGCCTTATGTCTCTTGTAGTTTCATTCATTTGAGGTTTGAAGTTTGAACAACAGATCAACATGATGGCACACGGGTAGTAACCATAAGTGCTCCGGTCTTCTTCTAACTCAAGTCTGAGTCTGAAGAAGCTCAGCACAGTGCACAGGCTCTGTAGCACCGTTTTCATTCATTTTCTGATGTAGAAGATCCTTCATGCCATAGTGTCAAACTGTCCACCATCTTCTTTCGTGGTCTCCCTCCTCCTCTCTTCGCCCCCCCCCCCCCCCCCCCCCAACTTTATCATTGTAATCATGTACTCAGTTTTTCATTGTTACCAGAAAATGTTCTCGTTGATTGAAACTGTCTGATGTTGGTAATCAGCACTTGTCAGCATTGACAACAACAACAAACAGTTATGGTGGTTATAAGTGTTGAAATTACTGTCCACACTTCTCTTCCATGGAATATAGTTCAGTGCCTAGATTGTTTATCATTTGTGCTGGAGGCAAGATAATCCATCATTTATATAGTTTATTAGTTTAAAAAAAACAGTTTATCTTTTCTATATATTTTACTCTACCAATAAGGGGCTGCGTGGTCTCGAGGTATGGTGTCCTTCTTGAGTGCTAGCAGTTCCGGGTTTAAGATCGGACGCTAGTGTGCATTGTTGCACATGTAAAAAATCCCTTGGCATTTGGAAATCGAAAAGAGTAGCCTAACAGCACTACCTGGGCAAAATTTGGAGTTAAAAATCTACCCAAAGTATTTCATGATCCTCGCCGGTGCTACAGAGCCTGTGCACTGTGCTGAGCTTCTTCTGACTTAGACTTTAGTTAGAAGAACGGAGCACTTATGGGCTACTACCCGTATGCCATGATATTGATGTTCAAACCTCAGATCTTAACTCTACCAATAAAAATAAAATAGTTCATAATTTCTATGTGTTTAATTTGTACCAATTAAAAAAAAAATTCTTTATGTATATTTATGTATGTGTACAATTACTAATACAAGGTATACATACATACATAATGTATAAATATTTATCTCTACAAAACAAGATATGTCATTATTTATATATGCTCACCTTTCCCAGGTAGTTCATAAGATATATATGTTTACCTTTCCCATTCAAGATAGTTCATCGAGACCTTGCAGCCAGAAATGTTTTGGTCACCGAGGGGTTAAAGTTGAAAATTTCTGATTTTGGGCTCAGCAGAGATGTTTACGAGGCTGATACTTATCTCAAGATGAGCAAGGTCAGTCTCTCTTATCATCTTCCTTTTTGTCTTCTCTTTGCCTTCCTTGTTGTCTTCATTTTTTTGTCTTCCTTCTTATATTCCTCCTTGTCTTCCTTTTTGTCTTCATTTTTTTTCCGTTCTTATATAGTTCCTTGTCTTCCTTATTGTATTCATGTTTTGTCTTCCTTCTTATATTGTTCCTTGTCTTCCTTATTGTATTCATGTTTTGTCTTCCTTCTTATATTCCTCCTTGTCTTCCTTATTGTCTTAATTTGTTTCCCTTCTTATATTGTTCTCTGTCTTCCTTATTGTATTCATGTTTTGTCTTCCTTCTTATATTGTTCCTTGTCTTCCTTAATTGTCTTCATTTTTGTGTCTTCCTTCTTATATTCCTCCTTGTCTTCCTTATTGTCTTCATATTTTGTTTTCCTTCTTATATTCCTCCTTGTCTTCCTTATTGTATTCATTTTTTTTTCTTTTTATCATCCTTTTGCATTTGCTCTCCCATTGGAGTCTTTTCCTTCCATCGAAGAATAGGCCCTCCGCCAGCTCACTTTTAGTTGAAACTTTTTGATGCAGAAAAGAACTATTTTGGGCCAACTGTATGCTGCCAGTCTCAGACAGAAGCTCTTACTGCAACTGATGAGCGCAGAGTAATTATAATAAAGTTGTCTTAACTCTTTGAGTCCCAAGGAACGCATCATACGTTCATAGATTCCTACCTAGAGGCCCAATAAACGCATGATGAGCCGATTTAACGTCTCTCTTGACTACCCCTTGGGCCTGTGATGCTAAACCCCCTGGGACTCAAAGAGTTAAAAGAGCTGCTGGAGCAATGAGAAGATATACAATTTTAAGCTGAGAAATTAGAATAAGACTAGAACTGAAACAAGTCATTCATTCATTGTTCGGTTGCGCCCTTTTATATTGCATACAGCTTGCTTTCTATTCCTCCATTCCCTTCTGCCCTGTGCAATCACTTCGATATCATCCACCGAGCACATCTGGCCTCTTTCATCAACAATCACTTTAATATATCTCTCTGACTCCCACATATCCTCAATCCCTTTATTTCTCATTACATTGCCTGTTTGGTAATTCTTTGCGCGTTTCTTCGGAGATGGTGTCCAGTACACATCTATCTTCTGTCTTATAAATGTTGATTCTAATTGTTGCCAGATATTTCTCTTATGTCTTCACCCATCTTGAATTCGTCCTATTTTATATTCATCATTTTCTTCAGGCATTTTGTTTCAAACACGTTCAACCTTTCTTTCAATGAAACCAGCCATTCAGTTCATTAAACAGCAACAAGTTAGATGGTTTTGCCATCTGAAAAGAATGCTCTGGTGCCAGTTCTCACAGAGAAGCACACTGAAGAGATTAAATGGACAAAGAATGAGGGGAAGACCATGCAAATTATGGGATGAAAGCATCAAGAACAACATTAAAGAAATGATCAACTTACACAACGCATTAGAAAGAGCACACAGGAAATCTTAACATCCTCCCAAACACTTCAGTGAGGTAACTGGAAGAAGGAGGAGAAGAAGAAGAAGGAGAAAATGAAGATGAAGTAGAAAGGGAAAAGCAGAAGGAAAAAAAACCCCCAAAAAAATGAAGACGCAGAAAAATATAAAGAAAAGAAGAAGAAGAAAAAGAAGAATAAGATGAAGAAGAAGAAGATGAAGGAAGCAGAAGAAGAAGAAGAAGAAGAAGAAGAAGAAGAAGAAGAAGAAGAAGAAGAAGAAGAAGAAGAAGAAGAAAGAAGAAGATGAAGAAGAAGAAGAAGAAGGAAGCAGAAGAAGGAGAAGAAGAAGAAGAAAGGGAGAAGAAGAAGAAGAAGAAATGAAGAGAAAAAAAAGAAGAAAATTATAAAGAAAAGAAGAAGAGGAGGAGGAAGAAGGAGAAGAAGAAGAAGAAGAAGAAGAAGAAGGAAAAAAAGCAGAAGAAGGAGAAGAAGCAGAAGAAGAAACAGGGAAAAAGAAGAAAAAGAAGAAAATTATAAAGAAAAGAAAAAGAAGAGGAGGAAGAAGAAGAAGATGAGAAGGAGGAGGATGAGAAGATGTTCTGTGGTTTGAGGTAACCCGCAACCCTCTTTAGTTGCCTCTTTGGACATGTATTAATAATGTTACTACTGTATATATCTTCTTTTTTAACAGCCGGTTGTGCATTTCTCTCTGCAAGACTGGTCAGCCTGTATGTTTGCATGCATGCATGTTTTCATCCACATATTAGTGAACACTTCAATCCAAAAATCAGTCCATACTGTAACCCACACATACACATCAGTTCATACTTCAGCCCACACATAAACGTGCTTATCAGTCCACAAATCAATTCAAACATGTCCACACATCAATCCACATATTAATACAAGCATCAATCCACATTTCAATGCACACATCAATCCATACTCCAACCCATACGCTCACATCAGTCAATACTTTGAAACGTGCGTGAAACTAGACATGAAACCACACATCAGTCTGAACAACAGCCTTCACACTAATCCGCATATCAATCCTGCTATTAACTGTTTCTGTCACAGCCAACATACAATAACTCTTCTTCTTCTTCTCTTCTTCTACCTTCAATACGCCACTGCAGCACAGGCCCTCAACCAACTCACGCACAGTTATTCTATCCTTGGCTATTGCATACAGCTTTCCCCACTCCCCATGTCCTTCCTATCTTTTTAACTTCACTCTCAAGCTCCCTTCTCCTTGTGTCCTATCTAAAGCAAGTATGCTTTCTTCACCTCTTGATCTGCTGGAACTTGTTTAGTTCTCTCCCAAAGCTCTTCATTAGTTATCCTATCATACCATTTAGTTCCCTCTATTCTGCTCGCGCACCATTAATAAATGATTGTAGTTTTATTAGTAATTGCCTTAGTTGTTCTCCATATTTCCGCTCCATTCCAAAATACTGATTTGACATAAGAATTAAAAATGTCTGATATTAAGTCCTTACGTCCTTCTTAGGACGTAATTTTTTGTTATTTGAAGCCCCACTCTGGCTTTTGCCAGGGGCCGCAATATAGGCAGGCCATAAATATGGCCAAATGTCTGAACGCTCTTTCTGGGACCTCTCCACGGTGATCCTCATCCACATGGTGGCACGTTGTGTCATCGGGTGTTTATCGCTTGTGTGATGTCCTGGTGGGGTCGAAGGTCACTCACTCAAAACGTCTGATGAGCAATAATCAACATGCATCAAAAATAAATTTGTGTATAATTATTTTTTTTTTACATTTGATTTGAGCATGCTAAAGAAATCTGGCTAGATATGAATACACACAGCAAGTATAAGATATCTCTTTAAAAGTAAAACGCCTATGCTTTTTTTTCATTGTGTCTGTTATCTCCCTAAGTATTTAAAACAAAATCTTCTGGTTTTGAAAGACTAAAACTTTGCTGTTCTTCTCTATTGTAGGGAAGAATCCCAGTAAAGTGGATGGCCCCTGAGTCCTTGTATGGGCAAATCTATACGACTAAAAGTGATACGTAAGTTTATTTCTGCTTGTTTCCAGTGGCAAATTCCTTTTTTAAACTTTCTGATGATTTATTTTGCATGTATATATTTGGCTGCCTAATCAAATTTGTTCACATTTCTTTGAATTTGACAGTGATAATCAAAAGCTGACCATTCAGACAGCAGTGAAAAGCTACTGAATGTGAAAATTGTCGAGTAAAATCACAAACAGATAAACATTGCTAGAGAGTTGGCTCTGCAACATTCTGTAAAGAGTACATAACTAACTTTTCTTTTCAAATTATTTTCCAGGGTACTTTTTTTTTTCTTTTTTTTTTTTCCCCCGACTCATCTCATACAAAGCATGTTTAGCCCAACTCTGTGCTACCAGCACCAAACATAGTCACACAACAAAACAGAAAAGAAAATTTATAACCATGGAAATTCTTCTTCTTTGCGTTCGGTCTTGTATGCTCAGACCATACCATCAGGGGGATTGCTTCTAAGATCACGCATGTCAGTAGCAGGTCCTTCATGGTTCCCCATACTTTGCTCAGCACACTACTTTTGAGGCTAGCTTTCTTTTTGAAGTTGTAGGTAGAGTGGGCAGGTCTGCAGAATGTGCTCAGGAGTTTGTGATACTGTTTTACAGGCACACTGTAGGGACTGTAGAATCTTTATTTTATGCATGTGGTAATTGAGCCGGCAATCTTTTGTTCGTAGATGAAACATTGTTGTATGTTGCTTTCCGTTCAGCTTGCTGATGGGGTCTTGTGGATGTTTACTGTTAGTTTGTTTTTCCCACAATTTCTTGTATTTTCTCTTGATGAGTGTTTTGATTTTTGGTAATGACAATGAATTGGTATTTTTAAATAATGCGGATACAAACAAAACAATTGTTTGTATCCGCATTATTTAAATTCATTACGGGAAAAAATTGTTTCGAATTGGTGTATTGTTTCTTCTTTGTTCCATTTTTTTGCAAGTCTGTCCGCTAACTCATTTCCTGCTATGCCACAGTGAGCCAGGATTCACTACAGAACGATTTGATTGTTTTCTGAGAGTCTGTTTAGCTGACGGGTCAGTTCTCTTTCCATGTTGTCTCGTGGATCCCTATGAGTTGCCTGGAGGACTGACATGCAGTCACAAAGGAAAACAATTTTGCTGTTTTTAATTTTTCTTTTCTCAAGAACTTTGGTTGCATTAATAATTGCTTGCTGCTCTGCTCTAAAGTTTGTTGGGCGTCTTCTGGAGGCATATGATGTTTCTACTATGGTCCCATCTTGCAGCATAATGACTGATCCAGCTCCTCCAGGGGTTTTTTCTGCTCCCTCCAATGATCCATCAGTGTAAATTTGTGTCCATTTGAGTTTTAGGTAAGTGTTGTAGACATGTTCAAGGGTCTTTGCATGTAGTCCTAGGTCACATGAAAACATATTAAAGAGGCACTGCAGGAGTGACCAGAGGAGATGAAAATGGGAATGAGGGCATAAGAGAAGTCGGTCCAGAACCAACTCTAAATTACATACAAGACAGCAAATCAAATGGTTTGCCCACTTAGAGAGAATTCTTTGTGATTCCATACCATACAAAGAAAAAACCAAAAGAGGAGAAGGACGTGGACCACAAGGTAGACCAAGATCATGATGAAAAGATAACATCAGAGAAACTCTACAACAGCACAATGTGTCTATGGTCGAGGCAGCCAGAAAAGCAAATGGCAGAACCTTATGTTTCCCTCAACACCCAAAGCAGTAAAAGCGGAAGCAGAGGAAGTAGAACTATTTTTGTTGCTGCTAGTACTGTCTCATTCATAATAATTATGGTATTGAACAAAGAGAAGGAAAACATGGTTTCTCTTAAAGTTTTCTTTAACGTCCTTACCTGCACTGGGCGGCTTTTTAGCTCATGGCTGATGTAGCCATTCAGGGTGTCCTATTTATAACTTCATTGAAGGTCGAATAGGGTATCTGGGATCGTTCTTGTTCGTCTGGCATCCGGATTGAGGTGTTTTTTATCACAGGATGGTAAACGTTCAGGTAGCAGGCTGTATTGGGATAACCAATTGATCGAACCTTTTGGAGAAATCATCTTCTCCTTCTTCTTTTGTTTGCTTGGAATAGATTATCTATATCTGCAATGTTGTCTCTAGTATGAACTTCACTGTCTTTTGTCATTCACTCAGCGATTTTGAAGAATCTGTTACTGTGGAGTGGACATTCCTCCTCATGTGTTTGTTTTTTCTTTATAGTTTTTTTTTTTGTCTTTCAGGTTATTTCCTGGAACCCCATTTTGATGGAAAACTTAATGTACCCACTACTGCCGAAGGAGTATGTCATAAAGGCGTGACTAATTAAGGGTTTGCTTAACTGGAATATATTGGACCAAAGGGGATAGCTGTAATTAACAGCAACATGATGTGTTATCACCTGATTAAGGGCTTATGCAGAAGAAGATGAAGAAGAAGTAGAAAAAAAAAAAGGAAGAATAGAAAGAAGAAAAACAACAACAAAAACAACAACAAGGAAGAACAAGAAAGAGCACAAATCATTAGAGCTTGTCTTCGGGCCTGAAGGTTGTAGACTCCCACTCACACTTCCTGTGTGGAGTATGGTGGGGCCCTGTTTGGGGGACAAAGCAGAGACCCATAGCATCTTCCCTTTTTCATTACCAAACATAGCATCAGATGTTTTTTAGTATTTCTCAGAAATTATATATATATATACACACACACACACACACACACATATATATATATATATATGTATGCTTAAAAATTGAAATCTGTAGTTAACATGACTGGTATCAAATCTGTCACCTCTATATGGCGTGTGCACCTCGCTTTGGAAACAAGTGTACCAAGAACATGAGCAACTAGGCATCCCCCCTCCCAAAAGGTGTGTGCATTGAAAATGTCTATCGTACAGCTTGAAATCCACAACAATGAAATGCAGACATAATTTATCTCAAACCTATTGAGATGGCAGCATAGATTACATAAATGTATATTAACAAAGCATAGGCTGAATAACAAACACAACAACAATCACAAACATATCAGACCTTAACACTGTATCTAGATTACAACAAACATTTAATTAAATAAGAGGTTTGATTGGTCGGTTCTATATTATTACACAAAATTCACTTAAATAAACAGACGAAGGAAAAGAAGGATGGGAAGGGGGGGGGGGGGGGGGGTGTTGTATCCTTGAGAAGGTGTATATAATATATATTATAAACAAAACAACAATGTATTGATGGGCACTTATAGCAAGAAGTAGAAAGATAGAAGGACACACTAGACAGCATCAAAATCGAAAGCTTTACTTATTGTGCCTGGAATTGAACCTGTCACCTACAAAAGGCATGTGCGCTTCGTTATGGAAACAAGTGTACTAAAATATATGACCAACTAGGCACCCCTGAGAAAAGTGTCTTCATTGGCCATGTCTATCGTACAGCTTAAAATCTACAACTATGGAATTCTTCATTGGCCATGTCTATCGTACAGCTTAAAATCCACAACTATGGAATTCTTTATTGGTCATGTCTATCGTACAGCTTAAAATCCACAACTATGGAATTCTTCATTGACCATGTCTATCGTACAGCTTAAAATCCACAACTATGGAATTCTTTATTGGCCATGTCTATCATTAAGCTTAAAATCCAAAACTATGGAATTCTTCATTGGCCATATCTATCGTACAGCTTAAAATCCACAACTATGGCATTCTTCATTGACCATGTCTATCGTACAGCTTAAAATCCACAACTATGGAATTCTTCATTGACCATGTCTATCGTACAGCTTAAAATCCACAACTATGGAATTCTTTATTGGTCATGTCTATCGTACAGCTTAAAATCCACAACTATGGAATTCTTCATTGACCATGTCTATTGTACAGCTTAAAATCCACAACTATAGAATTCTTTATTGGCCATGTCTATCATTAAGCTTAAAATCCAAAACTATGGAATTCTTCATTGGCCATATCTATCGTACAGCTTAAAATCCACAACTATGGAATTTGGAGAGAAACCATTGAAATGCCACCATAGGTTGCCGATCGATACATTATCTGTTTGTTTATTATGTATATAATATTTTACTGCTTTAAGGGTTCCCCCTCGGTTTATTTATTTCTAAGATGGTGCGATGTTTATGTATTGAGTTGAGTCGAGAGTTGACATCACAGCACTCAGGGCATTCCCATGCATGCTCCGTCCTCATCCTCAGCAGCCAGCGCAGAGTTCCAATACTAATTGGAACCGGTCGTAATCTGGTTATATATCCAGATTGCCTTTTCCCTGAGTGTAGTGAGCTGGCCAGACCTCCTGGTTTACTCCCAGTTGAATCGTTCTCTCCAGGCAATAATAATCTTGTCTGTGACCTTCCCAGTGAAGCTTGTCATTCTGCTCAAAGCATCCCTGTCTCCACCTTTATAAGCATGCTTCCAGAGTCTGTTACAATTATGACATGTGTATACATCTTGTTCTCTAGCCACCGTAAGCTGCAGTTACTGCCTTCTGTTTACCTGTTTATGTGTGATTAGTGATTAGAAAGGATTATCATCACAGACAGCACTCCAGACAGATCCATAGGTGCTCCAATCTCCTCCTCAAAAGCTCCACAAGTGTAAAACGACTGATGACGCTGTTCTGTGTTGGTTATTGAAACGTCTTGTCCTCTTAGTGAAATGTTAATTTCTTGCAGCTCCAGGCTGCATCCCCATGTCCATCAGTCTAGACAGGGATACGGTGTCATGTCCTTTGGCGTGCTGCTCGGTATGGTCCTGTTTATGTGTCTTCTCTATCACAGACACATCTCAATGAACCCTAAGTATCTTAGTTATTAGTTTACCTCCTACTGTCCCATAGTTTCTCTGTTGAACAAGACCAAAGTCCATTAGTGGACAAACAACCAGATCTGTTCACTGGAGTGTATAGCCGGTAAACACAAAGAAGAGAAGAAGAACTCCTTCGAATTAAATTATCAGTTGATATGAAACTTAGCTTTTTGGAAATAAGAAGTTAAAGAAACAACCCTTGGTACTGATAGAGTTATAGCATATTGTAAAAGATAACTAATCCATCAAGTGAGGATTGGTATCTGTAATATGCGTAGTTGCTCATTACTCGGGGTTCCAACTTCACCTCAGACAGGTTGCCCCAAAACTGCAATTTTCTGCTCCAGTAGAAATGTTCTTTTCCTTCTTCGCGTTTACCAGTTGTTAACTCTGGCGGAACGTTCTGGTTGTTCATCCACTTCTGGACTGCAGTCGTGTTCCAAAACCTGAGTGTTGCCTGTGCATCCGTTTTAGAGATCTGACTCATTTGTATGCAGACTGCTGGTCCCTGATGCAATCCAACTTTGAAGGAAGCTCCCAATTAGTTGACTCTTACGAAATGCTTTTGGGTAGGCAGTAGGTCTACTCTTTTCCCTATAAAAGGGCCCTGGAACTCACATGTGCCAGTCGAAATCATAATAGATCCACATAAAATCCCCAGCTCACAGTGTCACACCAAAGCATTCAGCTAAGTAGCAGGGCAATGGAACGTTTAGCCTTTCAGTCTAGAAATGGGGAATTTTCATCAGCAAGCCAGGGCTAGAAACTTTTCAGAACGTCAGTAGTATGCCAGCATCTGCCACACTGGACCGGAAGCAAACAATTATGCATTCTCCATGGTGGTTCCCAGACCCCATTGTGGGGGCAACAAGAAGAGACCCACTGCCTCCCCAACAAGCATGTCATAGGAGTCGATTTTTTGGGGACTTCCTTTGAAGTCAGAATGCATCTGCTCGAGTTAAGGAACAAATAAGCTAGAAAACAAATGTGCATGCAAAACTCAGGCCCTGGCACAAAGGCAAAGTCCAAATGGACAAACAACCAGGACTTTCAGACAGAGCTTACAGCCGGTAAACAATAAAGAAGAAGAAGAATAAAAATGTGTCTAGCACCATATGTCTAGTGTGCCACCGGAGTGAAAGGACTCTCAACCTCTATTTATCACTGATGTTTTACTTATGAAATGCTGTGCTTTCTTTAATGCTGCTCAGTTGGTCATACGGGATAGTTCTCTGGGAGATAGTCACATTAGGTAATGTTGTGTATTTGTCAATGTCCCATGTATTTATGGATTACTTTGTGTGGGCACCTTGTTTTATTTATTCTGACAATATGGAGGACGGTAATTTGAGTTGATATATTGTACCTTTTTCTCATAAAGATTATGTATTTTTAACTCTTTCAATATCAGCCAGTGCACAATTTGTCATGGATTCCTTTCTCATGAATCACACCCAGTGAATAATGTGTGCTCTTACATATTCAGTTTGGTCACAGCATATTAAAGAAATCTGGCTACTCCAGTGGCCCTGTTCACAGTATTTAGATACTGTTTAGGATTCATAATTGTTTCCACTTTGTGTTCTTAATTTATAACACGAAATCCCCGTGGGAAATCCACAGCTGACCTGACAGTCCATTATTTCAAGTGTGCTGTTGTCTGTTGGTGGAACACTAATGCTACCCTAAACCCTAACCTAAACCCTTAACTTGGCTGGAATCGCGAGAAAACTCTCCCGTGACGTTGTTGTGACGTCAGGGGTAAGTTATAAATTAAGTACCCCACTTTGGAATTCGCTGCCAAATCTGATGGTACTGGAACAGTTAAATATGTCTTTTAGAACCATGTTTAACATAAACTAGTTGGCAGCTGCGGCATAGGGGTTACATATTCTGTTTGTATTTCTGAGATTTTCTTCTTCTTTTTTCCTTCCTTTTCCTCCTCCTCTTCCTACTGTTTTTCTTCTTCTCCCTCGTCCTGCTCTTCTCCTACTCTTCCTCTTACTCCTCCTCTTCTCCTCCTCCTCTTCTTCTTTACTCTTCTTTTCTTCCTCTTCCTTTTTTTCCTCTTCTTCTTTTCCTCTTCTTCTTCTTCTTCTACTTCTCCTCCCCCTCCTTCTTCTTCTTCTTTTTCTTCTACCGCTTCAGAGATTAAAATACTGCTTCTTGCTCTTATGGCCAACTCAACCACAGACACATCATGCTCTTGTAGACTTTCTCTAATGCTATCATTTCATTTTGTTCTTGATCTACCTCGTGCTGTTCATCCATCACCTATAATTTAATGCATGCCTTGTACTTTGAGGTACCTGGTTTAATTCCAACTGCATGCAGTATTGTGTACTGTTTTGCATTTACTTTGAAAAGGATATCAAGAGTCGACCATTCAGTCAGCAATGGCAAACAACTGCACATAAAAATTACCTAGTAAAACAATAAAAACAGCAAACAAATGCTTGGATTAGTTTGTAATGTTCTTAAGATATACAGTTAGCTTAACATAAACAATGTCAAGCTTAGGTAAAACATTACATAGACATGTGTTAGTTAGTTGATTAAACATCCTCGGGCAAATAATTCAGTTCATAAGCGCTCCTCTGTGTATGTGCGTGGGTGTCTGTGTACGTAGACCGTCAATTGGACAAGTATGACAACAAAGTTATAAATGTCATTTTTCTTCTTCTTCTTCTTCTTCTTCTTCTTCTTTCTTCTTCTTCTTTTTCTTCTTCTTCTTCTTCTTTTTTTTCTTCTTCTTCTTCTTCTTCTTCTTCTTTTTTCTTCTTCTTCTTCTTCTTCTTCTTCTTTTCTTCTTCTTCTTCTTCTTCTTTACATTCACCAGCTGTAAATTCTTGTGCAAAGTCCTTGTTGTTCACCCACTTCTGCACTTTAGTCTTATTCCAGAACTTGGAGTTTTACATGCACATGTGTTTCACAGATATGGCTTATTTGAATGCAGACTGTTGGTTATAGACACGCAAAAAAAAAAAAAAACAGAAAGCCTTTGATTAGTCACCTTCTGTGACATTCTTGTCAGTGGGTCTGACCCCCGCCCCCCCCCCGACCCCGCCCTTCCACCTCTCAAATGGGGCTCTTAAACCCACACAAGGATATAAACTGCAATTTTAAATGAGAGCAATTTTGGGCATGTACTATCTTTATGGCTTTTAGATACTTATCAAAAGTCGCATACAAGAGAATACCCAAAGTATTTTAACTGAAAAGCTGATTCTAAACAAACAGAAAGTTATCTAACTTTGATTTTTCAATAAAAGTAAGTGAAAAAGTAAAGATCCCCTTTCACGTCCTTAGGCACATCGGGCATATGGGAAGAGCACCCATATTTTTACAGTCCAATCGGCACTAGGTTGGTAATGTGGTCAGCATTACGTCGGCCCTCTTTATTTCCCCAGAACATACATCATCGTACCCATTTTAGGCTAGGTCGACCTGCGACGCCCCATACCACGATAAAAATCCACGCAGCCAACAGAGGGTTTCAATTGCTGTATGTTGGAATTACGAGTCAGACTCGCAACACTTAAAGCCACGGATGCTGATTTTTTTTATCTTATAATATTTGTGACAGTATTTCATTCATTGGCACCTTTCCGTCTTTTCAGATGATAGTGTTATATTGTGCTATGAGGAGGCATGAGACTCACAGCCCATGGTGATGGCTAGTGTGACTTGCAGTGTCACAGTCCTTATATGTTTACATTTTATTGTTATTGCTGTGAAGTCTAGAAATTATTTTCTTTAATAGCCCATGTTGTTAATGTAATTTTTATATCTTTCATTTCTTTCATCAAAGGGGCATCACCATATCCAGGTATTCCACCTGAGCGATTGTTTCCCTTGCTCAGCACTGGATACAGAATGGATAGACCGGATGAGTGCCCAGATGAACTGTAATTTTTTTTTTTTGTCTATTAAAATACACTTCATCTTGTTATTAAAATAATATATTTTTTTTAATCTTTAAATAAAAATAGTGAATATTGGGGGGGGGGGGGGGGGGGGGGGGGGGGGGGGGGGGGGGGGGGGGGGGGGGGGTTGGGGGGGTGTCAGTGAGTGCGTTTTTTTTAATGCAATTTGGGGGTCTTTGTAATGAAATACTATACATTGTACGTTTTTCCATAAAAATTCCATACATTTGTGTCATTCTATTAAAATATATTTTTTTTTTTATCATTCTATAAAAATATTGTAGATTTTTATATTTCTGTTAAAATAGTACACTTTTTGTTATTTCATTAAAATGTAGTACTTTTTTTTTTAAAAAATCTTTTCTATTACAATTCTGCACTTTTTTCTTTCTGTTAGAATTTTCTACTTTGTATCTCTTTCTGTAAAATACTGTATTTCTTTGTCTTTCTATAATTGATGCATTATATTCTTACGTCCTTTTTAGGATGTAATTTTTTTGTTATTTGAACCCTCACCCTGGCTTTTGCCAGGGGCCCGCAATATAGGCAGGCCATAAATATGGCCAATTGTCTGAACGCGGTTTCTGGGACCTCTCCACGGCGATCCTTATCCACATGGTGGCACTTTGTGTCATCAGGTGTTTATTGCTTGTGTGATGTCTTGGTGGGTTAGAAAGTCAGTCAGTCAGTCTGTCTTTCTATTAAAATATTGGTCTTTTAACTCTTTTCATTAAAATAGTCTACTTTTTTTCTCTTTCTATGAAAATGTGTTACACCTACTTGTAAATATATATCTCATATAGAGAATTTGCGTGTGGTCTGTTCTTTCTTATGTGTTTGTCTTAGCTACCATCTTCCCCAATTTGTAAATTTAGAAAAACAATTTTTTTTGCTTGTTTCAACTCACAGCTTCCCTGTGGTGTAAATTGTGTATGTTTTATGTGTTTGCCTCAAGTAACATCTTTCAGGCGTAATACATTTGTTTGTATGTTTATCATCTCCCAGGAATTAAAAAATTTATAAATATTTTTTGTCTCAGGTACGCCATAATGCAGAAATGCTGGAAGCTAGAACCAGAAAATCGGCCTCCTTTCTCGTTGCTGCGCGATATATTAGACAAATTACTGCAGCAGAACACTGTAAGTAGGTCAATAATCTCGTCATCCCCTTGTGTGATGCAATTTTTAGTTATTTTGAAGCCCCCACCCTGGCTTTTGCTGGGGGGCCCTAAATATAGCCGCGCCTGAAATATGGCCTAACGGCTGAACGGGGTTTCCGGGACCTCTCCATGGATGATCCTCCTCCACATGGTGGCACTTTGTGTTACCTGGGTGTTTGTCGCTTGTGTGATGTATAGGTGGGGTACAACTTACATACATACATACTTAAGTAGACCAAGCAATTCTTCTTTTTTTCTCTGTATTCACTGGCTGTAAACTCTGGTGGAAAGTTCTGGCTGTTCATCTACTTCTTTAGCCTTGTTCCAGAACCTGAGTTTTGCATGCATATCCATTATACTGATCTAGCTTATTTTGATGCAGACTGTTGGTTATTCACCTTTCAGGCAGATGCACTGACTTTTAAGGAAACACCCCTGATTAGTTGACTCTTACAACATGCTTGTTGACGGGGCAGTGGGTCTATTTCCACCCCCCCCCCCCAATGAGGCCCCAGAACTAACACAGGGAAGTCGAGGGCTATGTTTGGATTGACTGGCTCTTATGTTACTTCAGTAATAACGATGGCACTTTGTTATTTTAACTCTATCAGAACCAACAACCTAACATGATTGATTATTATGAAGGCAACATAACATTCTTCCTGTCTTCTCTCAAAAACAAAAGTTATATTAACCCTTTTTATCTTCTTCTTATTCTTTGTGTTTCATATGCTCAAGTTATCAGTTGTGTTGCCCTCATAATCTGGCACATCAGCAACAATTCTCCAAGTTTTCATGTTTCCCCAAAGTTTTTCCTGTATGTGTTGTTTTGCTGAATGGAGACAGTTCCACAGTATGTGATCAGGTGTTTGGAATGCAGTTTAGTAGGGACACTGGGAATACTGTGTAATCTTCATTCTGTGCATATGTGCACTTTGTTTTTATAGTGCTGTTCAAAGTCAAAAGATGGTTGTGTACTATCTTATGTGTAATCTGTTGATTTGATCATCTGGATGTTTGAAGTTTGTTTTTTGCTTCAAGGAATTTATGTACTTCTCCTTGATAAGTGTCTTTACCTCTTGTAATGATATGAGATGGAAGTTCTGTTTTTCCTGTGTTCCCTCTTTTGCCAGTTTATCTGCCATCTCATTTCTTTCTATACCACAATGGGCTGGGATCCACTGTAGCGCAAGCTGGTATGTGAATTATTAGTTTAACTGTTTCTGTTCCACAGTGTTTCTTTTTAAATCTTTCAAATCTAAATATTTATTGCCTTTAAGATTAACTTTTTAGGATGTAAATATTTTGAGTAAGGACTGTTTGTTGTCACAAAATTAAGAACAGCTATTGCTCCCTAGATCTGTTAAAGTTGAAAATAAAAGGGATCAGCTGTTTATTGCACTGGATTTTATGTCATATAGCCTAGCCTCTCTCCGCAGAATGGCCAATTGCCAGGAACATTGCACAAACTCTGTAGCTCCTGCAACAACCCCCAGGGATCTTCCAAAAAAAAAACATTGTACTAAAGAACTTAACTATGCATCCATGAAACAAAACTGCAACATTCAGAATGTGAGGCAAACGGCTTGACCACTTTGCCACTGAGGCCCACAGTTGTTAGATCTGTGTATTACTTAGCCACTCAACCACTTCTTCCTTCAGATGTTCATTTCGGTCACATATAAAAATCCTATGAGAACCATAACGGGTGGGAAAAGTTGAAGGTCTGTAGGCAAGGTCTAAGTCAGAATACAAGTGTGAAGCTAGCAAGAAGAGCAGTCTTTAGCATTATAGAACCAAGATGAGAGACAAAGAATGTTGGTATCCATGATAGCCAGTCTTCACTGTGGAGATGTCGCCTCATTGACTGATATACAAGACCCAGCTAATGGTCTGATCTTCCGTTTTTTTTTATTTGAAAAGTTCTTATTAATATTTCTGAGTGTGTGTGCAAACTGGCTGGCACCTTTCCATCCTAAAATGTAATGATGGGGCTGCGTAGTCTCGAGGCATGGTGTCCGTCTCAAGTGCTAGAGATTCCGGGTTCAATCCCCGGTAAGGGCTGGGATTTTTGTCACGTGGGCATTGGATTTCTAGTAATTCCCTCTGGTTTCAGACGCCCGTGTGCAATGTTGCACACATAAAAAAATCCCTTCGCAGTTGGAAATCAACAAGAGTAGCCTAACGGCACTTTCCCGGGCAAAATTTGGAGTTAAAAATCTACCCAAAGTATTTCAGGATCCTTGCTGGTGCTACAGAGCCTGTGCACTGTGTTGAGATTCTTCGGACTCAGACTTGAGTTAGAAGAAGAACGGAGCACTTATGGGTTACTACCAGTGTGCCCATGATGTTGGTCCGTTGTTCAAACTTCAAAATGTAATGAATAAGCCAACCAGCTGGCAAGTAATGCACCAGTGCAAATAAAAGAAGCATACACAGAGCTTATTTCATTATTGCTGTTTTGTCCCCTTGTAGGTTTCGGGGCCCAACTGTGGGAGGAAAACAGGGTAGATCCACTTCCTCCCTGCAAGCATGTCATAAGAGTAAACTCATTATAGATATATTCCCTATTGCGTTTGTGCGTGGCAACCTGATTGTTGCGGTGCGCCTGCTGGCTGGTTGCCTCCGGCTTCAGCACCTGATTTTCCTAGGGTAGACTGGAGTCTTACTCATGAACGCCCATGGGAGTTTGGTTCATACCGCTACATTATCGTTATTATGACACGACAGCTGCTCTGGCTGTTTGACAGGATGAATTGCATCTTTAAAAAAAAGGTCCACTAATGAGGAGTTTTAATTGAAGTCAGAGTGTGTGAAAGAAACAACACTGACAGTCCAGCTACAAAAAAGCCAGATTTTGTTCATGGATATGCACATAAAACTCCAGTTCCTGAACAAGACTAAAGTCCTGAGGTTGATAAACCAGCCATTTCTGCCCAGAGTTTGCAGCCAGAGAAAATAAAGAATAAGAATAAGAAAATTTAAAAGATGCAGAAGAAGATAAATGTTGTACAGACGACTATTCTGGTGGACAACAATGAGTCTTAGACGCCAATACAGTTGCCTGACCTGGAAGTAAAGCTTGGTGGAGCACATCCATACCATCTTTGAGGACAAGAACACGAGACACTGTAACCAGTTTCTCATGGGATTAATCCTTTTAGAAACCTTTGTGTGATTTCTGCATCGGAAGACCGAACACGTATATGATGCAGTGACGTCGACTGTAGTAAGATAAACTATAAAAACATTACCTTTCTAACTTTCAAAATGATATCATTCCATTATGAGGAGCAGCTGGCCAAACTGTTATGAATGCCGAGGCACAGATCATTACGGTCTGAGGAGAATGGCACTGTGAGGGATTACAAGGGGATCTGGCCGACGCTCGACACGCAGGGGAAAGGCGAGATGGATATACACTCAGACAGTTACTGGTACCATCCGAATTGGAACTCTCCACTTGCTGCTGAAGATAAGGATGGAGCGCTTATGAGAGTGTCCCGAGTGCTGTGATGTCAATTCTTAATTCAACATTCAACTGTTATAATTGATAAACTCTTATGCTCGAAACCCAGGTTTGAATCCTTGGTAGGGTGGTAGATTATTTCTATCAGCAGCACAAATAAAATCCTGGCCTGCACAGTCTGTAGCAGGGCAGCACTAGTCCTGTGGCTCTGAATCCTCAGGCCCAAAGACCACCTGCCTGCACCGCAGAAGTGGTAAAGGCAGTTTTAGAAAATGTGTTCCATTATGCTACATAGAGGCAAGTTTGGAAATTTCACAAAACATGGAAATGGCAAGTGCTGTTATTAGGGAAATCCAGCTGCATTAGGAGCGACATCCGTGGCTTAGGCATTGCGAGTCGTAACTCCAACGTACCACGTTCAAAACCCAGTGCTGGCTGCGTGGATTTTTATTGTAGTATGGGGCGTCGCAGGTCGACCCAGCCAAAAATGGTTACCAGGATGTATTTCTTGGGGAAGTAAAGATGGCCGGCGTAATACTGACCACATTACCCACCTAGTGCCGATTGGTGTGTAAAAATATGGGTGCTCTTCCCATATAGCCGATGCACCTAAAGGCATTAAGAGAGATGTTTACTTTACTTACTTGCACTAAGACAAATATTCCAGAAATGAAGCATAGGATTTCAAGACATTAACACACACATATACACACATGTATGTATGTATGTATATATGTAAACAAGAGAAGTGAAAATATATGATCATAACTATATTTTAATTTCCCAAGGAATACCTTGATCTCTCCAGCGACAACTATTTATTACATGGTACAATTTCTGGTAAGATTATTACATTAACTTTTAGTATAGAGCAGAGTAGCTTGTGGGTTACATTGTTCACTTCTAGTTAAATTTACTGTATCAGAAAATCAAAGCAATGTTGTAAATTTGAACAAAGAAGACACAGACAATAGATTGCACAATCCATCATCTGACATATTTTCTGTGTCTAATCAGGTGCATACTACAGCAACAGTTTTTTTAAAATTTATTTTAAAGCATGCTGTTAACAAGGACAGTGCATTTCAAATTCTCCATACGTCGTCCAATGGCAGAGTGCTAAGATTTCTTGAAGCCACCACTAATCGTTACCTCCGTACAGAACTTTGTAAACTGTAAAACATTATAGTGACCATGCTATTGCCCTGGTAAAACATGCAGTTGCTTTTGAGAGTGTTTGAGGATTCATTTTTAAAGGATTCTCTAATTTGCTTTATTTATATAATTCTTACTGTAGTGCACACCTGACGAGATACAGTGAAATATGCCAGACGGTAAACTGTGCAGTTTATAGTTTGCCTATTTTTTAAATTAAATTTTCAGTGTCCACAGTCTGCCTTTTTTATAGAAACAGAAAGTGATACCATTGTTTATCCAGATCCTCTGGTACTTAATTGAATGTCAAGTTGGCTCACACAAAGGAAAATCATGTGCATGTTGCACATATTACATATTTATTGTTGGAAATTGACAAGCTTAAACCATATAGATTGCTATCCAGACTACATTTTATCATTTACATTTATATTTACAGAACATATCCAAGGTCACAAGTTATAAAACACTAAAAAGATAAGTTCTCCTCTATAGCTCTGAAACCATAATAAAATTCCCCGCAGCCAGCAGTGGATTTCGATCGCAGTACTTTGGAATTATGAATCGGACTTGCAACGCCAAAGCCACGGACACTGCATTAGGCATATAGGGCTAGACCTATATTATATAGACCAATCAGCAGCTGGTGAGTGATGTAGTCAACATCACGCCCTTGTGTTTAGGCTGGGTCGATCGGGCAGCCAAGGTCATTTAAAAAACAAAATCTGGCATTATCAGGACTAGAACCCATGACTGTAATAGCGCCAAGAGGGTTGATAGACTGCAGTTGTTGGGCAGCAGAGGACAAAAAGTACACAAAAGAGTTGAATTGGAATAGTCATGAGCCAGACCAAGAAGATTGTGGATATATAATGTGCAAGCAATCTTACAAACTTTTGAATCGTTAACAGCGATGATGCATTTCAAATTATTTACAATTCGGCCAACTGTAGATTACTCCGATATGTGGAAGCATCAGCGATCAGCCGGTTGAAACCAGAACTTTGCGGGCAGAAAGAAATGGTCGTTACCTTACGGGTTACCTTGGTGAAACAGACAGTTCATGAATGTAGTCGAATTTGTATTTCAGTTTCTAGGATTCAGCTATTGTCTTCATTTTAATCAATTGTTACTGTAGTATGCACCTGACGTAATACAGCCAAATATGTCAGGGAATAAATTGTGCAGTCTATTGTTTGTGTCTTCTTTGGTCAAATTCACATCAGGGAAACACTGCTTTGATTTTGAATCACCACCTGTCAAGAGAAGGCCACACAGAGATTACTGGAGGCAGGTGATATCTGCAGCAATGCACCTCAAGGGCACAGAATGCTGAAGAAGAAGAAGAAGGTGTAATTAAGATGCAAACACTTGTGGATTTTTCCTTATGCTATAGATTATATACAATGTACCCAGATGCTCCTTGAAATGATATACATGGCTTGAACAAGATATGTGTGATCACATTACTGAAATTACTGCTGCTCTTGCTACTACTACTGCTGCTACTGCTATTACTGGTACCGTTACTACTACTGTTGCTGCTTTTACTAGTGTGTTGCTACTATTGCTGCTGCTACTACTGCTGCTGCTAACACTATTACTGCTGCTGTTACAACTACTGATTCTGCTCTGCTGCTATTACTAGTGGTGTTATTACTACTGCTGCTCCTGTTACTGCTTTGCTGTTATTTCTGCTGCCGCTACTACCACTGCTGCTACTACTACTGCTGCTGCTATTATTACTATTATTACTTCTGCTGCTGCTACAACTACTGCTGCTGCTACAATTATTTCTACTGCTGCTGCTACTACTACTGATGCTTCTATTACTACAACTTTTACTGCTGCTTCTGCTACTACTGCTGCTAGTATTCCTACTACAGCTGCTGCTACTACTACTGCTGCTGCGATTACTACTACTATTACTGCTGCTTCTGCTACAACTACTGCTGCTGCTACTATTATTTCGACTACTGCTGCTACTATTACTGCTGCTGCTATTACTACTACTATTACTGCTGCTTCTGCTACTACTGCTGCTGCTATTATTCCTACTACAGCTGCTGCGACTACTACTGCTACTACTACTACTGTTACTGCTGCTTATGTTACTACTACTACTGCTACTATTACTAATGTTATAACAACTACTACTGAGGCTGCTACTACTGCTACTGCTACTTCCACTATACTGCCACCACCACTACTGCTCCTGCTACTTCTACTACTCTTATTACCACTAGTAATACTACTACTAGAACTACTACTATCAGCACCACCACTACTACTGCTGCTACTGCCACTACTACATACATGATTTCCCTTTCAGACAACAGCAACAAACAAACAGATCTCTGCGGCAACACAAAGCCCCAGTACAACAACATCCCCTGTGTAGACCATTGTCCATCGAACGTCTATGTCACCACTCATTGGGAAGGGGATGACCTGGACAATGAAGAGTGTCCAGAAATGTCCAAGCTTCTGGGAAATAAGGAGATCATTGAAACACAGCTGGAACTGGCCAAACATCCTGATATTTTGATAGACAAGGGTGTCAAGAATGGTAGTAGGAACAGTATTGATCACATTCAGGTGCATGACAATCTCACATATGTGTGAAAGATGTTGTGTCTGTTACTGTTTTCAGAACAATGTTTTCCCATTGACAGTTTAAATACGAGGCCACATACAGTATGGTGTGCAATTTATTGCCTAGAGTATGACAAACTTACATATGTGTGAAAGATGTTGTGTCTGTTACTGTTTTCAGAACAATGTTTTCTCATTGATAGTTTAAATACGAGGCCACATACAGTATGGTGTGCAATTTATTGCCTAGAGTATGACAAACTTACATATGTGTGAAAGATGTTGTGTCTGTTACTGTTTTCAGAACAATGTTTTCTCATTGATAGTTTAAATACAAGGCCACATACAGTACGGTGTGCAATTTATTGCCTAGAGTATGACAAACTTACATATGTGTGAAAGATGTTCTGTCTGTTACTGTTTTCAGAACAATGTTTTCTCAGTATGGTGTGCAATTTATTGCCTAGAGTGTAGCACTCTATCTTGTCAGGTGTGTGACAAACTTACATATGTGTGAAAGATGTTGTGTCTGTTACTGTTTTCAAAACAATCTTTTTTCGATTGTGAATTTAAATTACGAGGCCACAGACAGTATCTTGTGCATGTATTGCAACCATATTTAGCATATATTAATGTATATGAAATGAGAAGGTCTGAGTGACCAGAAGAGATAAAATCAGAAATGAGGTCATAGGGAAAAAGTTAACACAGAACCAATTCTAAATTACATACAAAGACAACAAATCAAATGATTTTGCACATTAGAGAGTATGTCTGTGACACCGTACCATACAGGCCATACAACAAAAGTTGAGAACATAGACCATGAGGTAGACAAAGAACCATATGGAACAATAACATAGAGAAACTCTACAACAGCATGTTGTGTCTATGGTCAAGGCGTCCAGGAGAGCACGAAGCAGAATCATAGATCTCCCTTGACACCCAAAGAGGAAGTGAAGAAGAGGAAGTAGATATATCACTGTATCTTGTCACGTGCATGACAACCTTACATATGTATGAAAGATGTTCTGTATGTTTCTGTTTTCAAAAACAAATTCTCCTATTTATAATTTAAGTAATGAGGCTACAGACAATATCTTGCGCACTTCAATGCTTAGCATATATCAGTGTGTGGAGTCACATGCCTATCTGGGCAGCAATGTGTGCGAAACTGGAGAAACTGATAGGAATATTACAAAAAGAATACAGAAAGCAAAACGAGTTACCATCATCATGTAGCAGGCACTTTGCACTGTCATCACAGGCCACCTCATATATTTTCATATTCAGGAAATCACTCATGTCCTGTGCCCATCTTCGTGTTGGTCGGTCCCTGCCTCTCCTTCTTGGTACCATGCCTTCTGCTATTATTTTTCCAATCTGTCATGGCGCTTGAAATGACCAAAATATTTCAGCTTCCGAGACAGGATGCTGTTTATTAGCTAATTTTCCTTAATGTTCAGATCCTTCAAAATGTCAGTATCTCCTCTTTTTTATCTAGGACATTCTGAGAATTCCTTCTTTGGCATTTCAGCTCAAAAGCCCCTATTTTATTTTTTAACTCTTTGAGTCCCAAGGAACGCGCCATACATTCATAGATTCCTACATGGAAGCCCGATGAACGCGAGATGCACCAATTTTACGTCTTTTTTGACTACTGTTTGGGCCTGTGATGCTAAACCCCCTGGGACTCAAAGAGTTAAGGAGCCATGTGTTGCTACAGGAAGATGCATGCTCTTAAAACTTTTATTTTTATTTCCTTGCTGGTGCTTAACCATAGACTTTCAGTGCTGTTTAATCTTTGCATTGCCATGACCATCCTCCTTTTAATTTATATCAGTCTCCATTGCTGTTTATTATAGAGCCAAGATATTCAGAGTTTGTGACATTTTCTTCATCATTTTTGACAGCCAAAAATAACACTAGAAATTTGTGGAAATCAACGGAAATGGAAACTAATATTAAACTTAAAATTTTTTTTTTCAACTTTTATGATAAACACCTAAAACAATTACTAATCAACTACAGACCTTCATTGATTACCAAGGAAGTCCAAGATTAACTACATAATCATTTTGTTATTGTTTTGTATATCAAATGACCTACATTTTACACCAATATGATATAATTTCAACATACTCTTATTTTGTTGAATATGTATCAAATTTTGTAAATACCCATGCTATTTCAAACTTTCATATGTCTTTGTATATAAGGAAGAACTGAAGAAGTTATGCATGTTTGCATGAATGAATCATGTTTTTTTTTTTAAAGGAATGTTTTTATTGCCCTGGGAACCTCCAGCATATAGTGCCCAACAGAGGGATGTAATTGACATTGTGCTGGCTGTCTTTACTTCCCAGGACCTTTCCTGATACAGCAAAAAAGCACCTAGCCACTCGGCTGCCACAGCTTTGCAATGTAAAGGTACAAACCTGGTCATTTAATTTATCAATATCTGGCGTAAATTTAGTACTATATATATTCATCCCTCAAAGCACACAGATAAGTGATCAGTCCAGTTTTTTTAGCACTGCAGAGCAGCATTGACTTCAGTCATATTTTTGCCAGGGCACGCAAGCGTGTAAGAGAATGAATGAGCAAGCTGACAGGCTTGCGGATGGAGAGCGGACGAGCTATGGACCAAGCTGATATTCTGAATGCTCTACAAGAAGTAAGACATTTGCGAGAACCAACTGATGACTGTGAATCTGCAACCATGAACAGACTGAGGGAACAACATGTTAAATAGGGTGTGGCCAGAGCACTTTGCAGCAAGCCAAAGATTTGATTTGATTTGATTTGATTCAAGAACCAACATCACAGCACTCTGGGCATTCCCATAAGCGCTCCGTCCCCATCTTCAACATCCAGCTAAGAGTTCCGATACTAATGGTGCCAGTAGCATTCTGATTAAATGTCTGTCTTGTCTTTCCTCTGAGCCTCGAGTATCTGCCAGAACCTCTCATCACTCCCCGCTGCATCAATCTCAACAGACTGTGGTGATCCATCTGCTTCTCCAAACTGTACACACTCTCAGACAAGGCACTAACCACGTCTGCCTTATCATGTATCAGTATTCCAGCCAGCCAGTCTGTCCGCCTGTTCATTTCCCAACACACCGGCGTCCCCCAGTGAAAAAAAAATTGAGACAATACTCCTCACTCGTATCCTCCGCAGTGAAGCATGCCACTCTGCACGAAGCATGCCTGTTCTGATCTTCATCAGCATGCTTTCTGAATCAGTTACAATCACAATGTGTGTGTGTGTCGTGTTCTCTAGCCAGCGGAAAGCTGCAGTGACTGCCTCCACCTCCAATCTTAAGCTGTATGTTGTGGTATCATATGCTAGACTCTCCTGCACAAAATGTCGACCATTAACTTTTGCTAAGAAGCCCCAAGCACTTCTTTTGCCTCTTGACAATGAACCGTCTGTGTAAATGATCAAATCCTCTGAGCGAGCATTATCTTGAATTAACTGCTGAATTTCCACCTCTGTGGCACCTGCTGGCCAGTCTCTGCTCAGCGTGATTATGACTCTACACAAGTCTGACTGTTCAGGTGGCACTTTGACCCACTCCTCTCCTCGCCTAATGTTCTCAAGGATGCAAACCTGTTTAATTGTGTCTTCTGCCTGAGCCATCCATGACCGCCCTCTTATCAACCGCTGACCCTTAACTGCACCCAGAGCTTCCTGCAAAGGGTGGTCTGTGTTTTCAGCTCCCCTGAGATATGACTTCGCCTGCAGCACCTTGTGCCTACCTGCAACCGTCGGCAAACCAAGGATGTGTCGCATACACACCACTGGGGTGTCTCTGGTGCAACCCAGAATGATCCGCATTGCTGCGTTATGTATGCGCTCTAGTTTGTCCATCTGACTCTTTGAGACGGTAAGCAGTCCCAGGCCATAATCCTCCACTGACAGGATCAGGTGCTGATATAGTGTGAAAAGCATTCTCTGCTCTATGTCAATTGCAGCCATAGTCTTAAGCCAAAGAAGAATAAACTAATACAGAGCTGGTGTCGTGAACGGCTGCAGGCAACCGGATTTACTAAAGAGGGGATCTGAGCACTAATTACCTTACTAACTATTACACACTGCACAGTCCTCCATTGCAGCATCCTTTCTAAGGTACCTCTACTGATTGTTCCCATGGAGCCTTCTTTTTAATGTTTTATTGAAAGCAGCATAGATGTGCTTCGCAATGCTCTACTCTTAGGTCACGCAATGGTGTTAGTGACAGAAATTCGTAATTATCCCCCAACCCATTCTATACAGCACCGGTGATATCTGCTCTGTCCATGCTTCTTCAAAGTTGCACTCGTGCATTGCTTGCCAGTTGGTCGGCTCACTCAATACCATTTGATCTGGTATGTGACCAGATGTGTAGGACTTGTGTGTGGACTTGTCGATGCCTCATTTGTACATATCTTTGAATCATAATGAATTGTTATTAACATTATTATGTGTGGTGTACAGCAGAGGCAATAGGGCTAACTGGGACTTGTACATATGAGCCAAACTGTTGCCTGGTGGGGCAGTGCCTAATCAAAGAAGACATATAAAATAATTATTTATATGTAGTTTGTTTTTCTTTAACATGCATGTTTCTAATAAACATTTGGCATTTTGCAGTGTCAAACTAGTTGTGTTTGTAACATTTATATTTGTCACTGTCATCATTATATGCCATAGAGGGTGTCTCAAACGACCAGGCTGCTCACAGTTTTTCTATAGTGCTGGCTCTTTCAGGGCCAGAGCGTTTCAAAGGAGATGCCAAAACGAAGAAATGACTGACAAAACAAAACAAAAATCATTAATGCATGATTTTTTAAGTGGCAATATATACAGTGACAATTACCAGTGGAGAAGACAGATTTCTTTAGTACCTTCTGACTAAATATTGCAAGTAAGCGAATACAACATGCTGTGGTGGGAAAATCAGGAGATAAAATCACCCACACACCTTGTGGTGCTTAAGATTAAAAAATGAAAGACATAGTAGGGTGGTAGTTTTCTGTTTTGCTTTCACCAGCTGTAAACTCTGGCAGAAAGTGGCAGAATTCAGTTGACAACTTGATGATCTGGACTTCGCTGATGATATTTCTCTTCTGTCCCATTCACGGAATCTGACGCAAGATAAATTAAAAATACTTGATGCCAGATCACAGCAGCTTGGTCTGAAAATCCATAAAGGAAAGATATAGATGAGAATAAATCAGGCAAATAGTAATGTGGTTTCTTTTAATGGCACCCCACTCCAAGACATTGAGTTGTACACCTATTTTGGCAGTAATGTAGATAAAGATGGAGGAACTGATAGAGATATTAAAAAAAGAATACAAAAGGCAAGAGGAGCTTTCATAGCTCTAGGGAATTTGTGGAGGTCAAAAGAAATTAAAAGAAATACTAAACTAAAAATCTTTAATTCTAATGTCAAATCAGTACTTTTGTATTATTCATATCTTCTTTTTCTTCTTTGCGTTCACCAGCTTTTAACTCTAGTGGAAAGTTATGGTTGTTCGTCCACTTCTGGACTGCAGTCCTGTTCCAAAACCTGAGTGGCTATCAGTCATTACTATTGAGCTCCTAGTATCATGGGGTAGATTCTTGTGAAGACGATTTTTATCAGATAACCTGTGCTCCCCTGTTTGATCCAGCCTAAACTGGGTACAGGAAATATGTTTGGAAAGTAAAGGTGGTCAGTCTGATACTGACTACATCACCAATCAAGTACACAGTGATCGATCAAACTCTGGATCTATCACCATCTATCCTAATAATGATTTGCTTCCTTTACTTATCTATACATACTGCTTATTTTACTTGATTGTTTACTAGTTCTTACTTTGCCTCTTCTTCTTGTCCTTTGTTCACCGGTTGTAAGCCCCTGTCGAAGGTCCTGGTTGTTCGTCCATTTAAACTTTGGCTTTGTGCCTGGGCCTGAGTTTTGCGAGTGTATCCATTTTATGGTTTATTTGTTGCAGTTGCTTGTTCCTTGCCGTTCGAGCTGATGCACTTCGACTTCGAAGGAAGTCCTGAGTTAGTCAATTCATATGACATGCTTGTTGGGAAGGCAATGGGTCTATTCTTGTTGTCCACACAATGAGGTCCCAGAACCCACACAGGGAATCTTGCATTACTTACTATCGACGTCTGTGGCTTATATGTTGCGAACGTGCTTCATAATGATGGGATACCAGGTTCGATCCCAGCAATTTGGCAGCAGACCGTCCTCGTTGATTTCAAAACCGCTGCTGAGAGCTGACTGGTGGCACTTTGTGTCACCTGTTATTTATCTCTCGGTTTTTTTGTCCTGGTGAGGTAGAACGTCAATCATTCAGGAAAAATTTCCATACCTCATAATGGGGAAGGGTAGACCTACTGTTCCCTAGCAAGCATGTCATAAGAGGCGACTAGGGATTTTGTTGAAATCGGATGTGTTGGCCCAAAAGCCTATCTATTCACCAATGCAACACTACTACTATTACGGGTTAACGCAAATAAAAAGAAATGCAGAGATATTATGTCATAAAGAAAAAAAAACTAACTTGAAGGTTCATCTATTTCCTTACCAGAGACACTGGGATCTGTCAAGGTGCATTGTGTGTGTGTGTGTGTGCGCGCGTGAGGGGCAAAGAGAGAGAGAGTAACGATATATAGCAATGTGATATCTAGAGGACCACAAAACGGTTACTAAGTAACTTGTAGTTCAATGTGAATGGGTTTTCATTCAGCATCATAAAAATAGAGAGCCGGGCTGAAAATTTAGAGTTAAGAATCTACCCAAAGTATTTCCGGATCCTCGCCAGTGCAACGGTGTTCGTATACTGCGCTGAGATTCTTCAGACTCGGGCTTGAGTTAGTAGAACGTAGCACTTAAAGGTTGCACCCGTGTGCCATGATGTTGATTCGTTGAATAAACAAACATAAACATGAACACATTAGGACGTGTCCAGAATGCCGCACCTATAACCTAACGTTTAATTTTGATGTAGGAAGCCGCCTTGGTGTAGCGGCTAGGCGCTCGCCTGCGGGTCGAAAGGTCGTTGGTTCGGTTCCTGACGGGGGCCGGCTCAAAAAATGACCTTGGTTCCCAGGTCGACACAGCCTTGAATGGGTACCAAGTGCAGTCCTAGGAAGAAAGGTGGCCGACGTGATGCTGACCACATCACCCACCTAGTGCCGATTTGTCTTTGAAATATAGGTCTAGCCCTATATGCCCAATGCGCCTGAAAGGCGTGGGAAAGGGTCCTTTACTTGACTATAATTCTAATCTATCTTAGTATAATCTGGAGGCCGCTGTGGTGTAGCGGGCAGACGCCTAAGAATCCTTCTTCTTCATCTTTTTCTTCTTCTTCTTTTTCTTCTTCTTCTTTTTCTTTTTCTTCTTTTTCTTTTTTTTCTTCTTCTTCTTCTTCTTTTCTTTCTTCTTCTTCTTCTTCTTCTTCTCTTCTTCTTCTTCTTCTTCTTCTTTTCTTCTTCTTCTTCTTCTTCTTCTTCTTCTTCTTCTTCTTCTTCTTCTTTTCTTCTTCTTCTTTCTATTCTTCTTTCTTTCTTTTCTTCTTCTTTTCTTTTTCTTCTTCTTCTTCTTTTTCTTCTTTTCTTTCTTCTTCTTTCTTCTTCTTCTTCTTCTTCTTCTTCTTCTTTTCTTCTTCTTCTTCTTCTTTTCTTCTTCTTCTTCTTCTTCTTCTTCTTCTTAAGATTCTTCTTCTTCCGTTTCTTCTTCTCTTCTTCTTCTTTTCTGCTGGCATTTTGTTGACCTTCTTCTTCTTCTTCTTCTTCTTCTTCTTCTTCTTCTTCTTCTTCTTCTTCTTCTTCTTCTTCTTCTTCTTCTTCTTCTTCTTCTTCTTCTTCTTCTTCTTCTTCTTCTTCTTCTTCTTCTTCTGCGCTCATCCTAAGATGTAATAGTGTTGTTTCCGTTTACAGCGTGACTACGATATTTGCACATTTCGGCCGACACATCCGACTTCTGCTGGCATTTGTTGACCGGGTTAGCCTTCCTGGTTACCTGCGGATCCGAAGGTCATGGGTTTAAACCTCAACGGTGGTCGGCTTTTTCAAAAATGACATTGGCTGCCGAGTCGACCCAGCATTAAATGGGTATCCTTCATACTGCTGGTATTTTATGTGTTTGTAAGGCAGTTTCAATCGATCGATTGATCGGGTTGTCCCCTCCGATTTCTACCTGAAAGCTTACCACTCGAGGCACACAAATCTCAGTCTAGATGGCATGCAGCAGAGCAGATACTAGATACCCAGTTCAACCTTTAAAAAATGTTATAATTTGGGCACCAGCTTGTAACCTGCAGCGTTGTGTGTGTTGGAAAGTAGCTTATTACATACCTGGATACTTGACATGGAACGCCTAAGCACCGTAAGAGAGGGGAATCTGTGCACCTAGGGATATGTCCTGAGTGCTGTGAAGATAATCCAACTCATAACTGTACACTGCAGACTATATGCTGAGTGTTAAAACCCTAACAATCTTTCACAAACTGGGTAGATATAGTTTCACTCAGAATTGTGAGCTAAAATATATCTGCTAAATCCAGCCATCTTCTTGAGTGACATGCAAATTTTTCGTTATTTGAAGCCTACTCTGGCTCTTTCCAGGGGCCGCAATATAGCACGACCATAAATATGGCCTAATGGCTGAACGCGGTTTCTGAGACCTCTCCACGGTGATCCTCATCCACACGGTGGCACTTTGTGTCATCAGGTGTTTATTGTGTGATGTCCTAGTGGGGTAAAAATCTACCACTACTACTACTACTGTGAGCTAAAATCGACTTG
The DNA here is from genome assembly GCA_905116865.2 of Candidula unifasciata. NCBI lineage: Eukaryota > Metazoa > Mollusca > Gastropoda > Stylommatophora > Geomitridae > Candidula > Candidula unifasciata. The sequence goes on from CAJHNH020000628.1 coordinate 58,842, forward strand.
TACAGTTATATCCAAGGGATCTAACTAGTGAAAGCTAAAGTGAAAAAACGACCGTTTTTCGGCCCATCCCCGATTTTGGGCTATAACTCTTGCACAAGGGACAGTAACAGTATTAGTTTAGGAAGATGTGTCTATAGGTAAGGATAACCCGTTTGGCGCAAGAAACTGTGAGCTCAGGCACTTTAAACCCCTTCCCCAAAATTAAAAAAAAGAGGGGTGAAAGGGAACCCCTACAATTTGTTTAGGGAAAACAGCGCCCTGCCATTTCTACCATGTTTAGAAGTTCATTTTATAAACCTTTGTTTATACCTTTAATTTTTTAAAACAAATTTAATCTATCTATTTATATAAGTATTAATCATCCCCTTGTGGGATGCAATTTTTCGTTATTTTGAAGCCCCACCCTGGCTCTTGCCAGGGGCCGCAATATAGCCCGGCCATAAAAATGGTCTAAAGACAATAGTAATTAATACTGCAACTACATACAGACAAGTATACAGGTTTAGTGGATAAACAGACCGACAGGACATATAGATAGACATCCAATATTATTTTTGTTAGGATCTGAACATGTACCACATGATAGGGTTTATCATTCTAGAACACATACTACACAACACCAACGGCCCTCTACCAACGCAAGTTATCCTAACCTTTGCTTGCATGTAACACACCACGCCATGTCCTCCTCATCCTTCTCGGCCGGCCGTGGTCAGTTGCCCAGTTGTTGCTGATGCTGACCGCACGTGGTCTCATCGCGGCCCAGGTGCCATTGACCGAGCCGAGAAAGAGGTTTCGGCTCGTTGAATACAACGGTGGTATGTTCAATGTTTAGTTTCGTTCTTAGATATTCATTTTCTTCACTAGTTAAACTGTGTAGGCCTTGATTATCAGTGTATATTATTGTTCAGGGATTTTATTTGAGTTCGAGCCGCTGGAGGCGAACTTTCACTTTTGTTAGGTAGGGTGCTTAACGCATTGGTGGTTAATGTATTGTTATCTGTTAACAACGTGAGTTTTGTGTTCAGGGAAATAAATAAATGTTGAATCGAGCACTTGCTCGATTCAACATAGAACTTGTAGTTCGTGCACGGGGTCTGTTTAGGCCTTGCCTATGAAGTAATACGTAGTTGTAGTCAGTTGTTGTAGTCGTGTAATACAATTATTAACTTATCCTTTGCCAGGACTTTGATGATCATGTTTCATAGCCCCTGCACAGAAGAGGCCTACTTTTTTCTGTTTTTGCTGTTAAGCGGGGAACTACTTTTTGTCCTTACAAAATTTTCTTTTTTCTCATTTCCATTCTTCTTTGTTTTTCTTTTTAATTCTTCCCGCTAGCAAAGACAGGCAGATAGACAGACAAACAGACAGATAGATAGATAGATAGATAGATAGATAGATAGATAGATAGATAGATAGATAGATAGATAGATAGATAGATAGATAGATAGATAGATAGATAGATAGATAGATAGATAGATAGATAGATAGATAGATAGATAGATAGATAGATAGATAGATAGATAGATAGATAGATAGATAGATAGATAGATAGATAGATAGATAGATAGATAGATAGATAGATAGATAGATAGATAGATAGATAGATAGATAGATAGATAGATAGATAGATAGATAGATAGATAGATAGATAGATAGATAGATAGATAGATAGATAGATAGATAGATAGATAGATAGATAGATGCTGGATATTGCAAGCAGTAGAGAACAGGATCGCCAACGATAGTCGACAAGGCACTAGCTGGTGAAGACGGTCAGCAGCTGAACCATTGCGCAACTTCCGCCCAAAACCGCGGGACATTGAAAGATGGCGACGTCTTCTAGTAACGTTATCACACTGAAGGGATCCACAGATATTGTCGCGGAGTTCTTTCGTAAGGCTAATACTTCAGCTTTGACATATTTTGAGGTTTTAATCAAAACACGTTTTTACTTTGTTTCATATGTGCTTACCCTCCAATGTGTGCGTTCGTGTAAAAACAGAACAAAACAAATTATGTCAGTGTCCTCTGCGTGTGTCAGCTGGGACAAAAGAAGATAAAAAAGGAGAAACGAATTCACGGAACATAAAATGAACTAGCTTATGGGAAAAGTAAAGGATTCTTTTCCACACCTTCTGGCGTATTGGGTATGTAGGGCTAGACCTATATTTTGAAGACCAATCTGAATCTGCACTCGGTGGGAGATGGGGTCAGCCTTCGGCCTGACGACTTCACCTGGTCCAGGTAGGCGTGAAATTATGTGGCATTGATTTTAATTTAACCCTGGGCCGACCTGGGAGCCAAGGTCATTTCTGAAAAAATTCCATCTTCGTCATAATAAAACCTAAACAAGATCTTCGAATCCGCAAGCTAGCGTCTCTAGCCACTACACCACCGCGGCTCTCTAAAGAAAGTGGGAAAGGAAAAACTGACGCACCACTACACACAGGAATATTCCGATGTTTCGACCAACACCTGTTTTTCAGTGTGTGATAAGGAATAAGAGAAACTTCTGCACAAGAGTTTTATAAGCACTCCTCTGAATAACGGTCCCAAATTATCTTGGTGCAAAAACGTAACCTTACACTGTAAGTTACAGGGCCACAGTAGTTGCTTCCGTTTGAGCTGCATCCATGACCTTTTTCACTTGTTAGGGTTAGGGCTAACCCTAACACCGCCACAAGAACCTGTCACAACAGTCCAGCCGTGAAACAAACATCTGAGTTTTGCAACCAGAACATTCTACTGTATTAATTTGTGTATAGCAAGCCATCTGATGGTCTGCCTGCCATATTTGCCGGGAATAAATCCTATTTTTACATATCATTGAGGCCCTGTTAGGCCCTATAATTTGAGACCGTTTCTCAGAGGAGTGCCTTTTTATGTGTGTTGCTGTGTGAACTACTGTGCTGCAATGTTCTTTATGTGTGTTACTGTGAACTACTGTGATGCAATGTTCTTTATGTGTGTTACTGTGTGAACGAACGCTACGCTACATCCAGGGGGATGACGATTGGGGATATGTTTTTTTAAGGGGGGGGGGGGGGGAAGGGGTTGAAAATGGCCATCTTGGAAAAAGTAAGAAATGTGGATAGACCGACACTCTCCTTGTATGTATACTGCTGGGTAATCAACAAGTTGACACTCATAGTTTTACACAGTTAGTAGATCTTCAGTCATCCCAAATACAACTGAGTAACTCGTTCATACATTTAACAGTTCAGAATAGCAGGCAGTACTAGTGAAGGATTTCATAGAACATGAGAGAATCAAATTCAAATGTAATGTCAAAAGAATATGCTCAGTGACACTAGGTTACAAACCAGTAACAGTGTAATGTCAAAAGAAGTTAGTTTACATGTTGATGTATTGTGCACATTCTTACATTGCATGCTCAATGAGACTAGGTTACAACCCAGTAACAGTGTAATGTCAAAAGGAGATAGTTTACATGTTGATGTATTGTGCACATTTTTACATTGTATGCTCTCTGTTAACTCTTTCTATCGCAATCAGTGCACTATGTGTGACTGGATATTATTCATGTGTACCACTCAGTGAGTTGAAATTTTTAGTTCTGCCAAATCAGTATTGTTTTGTGGAGCAGAAACACGGAGAACAACTAAGGCAGTTACTAATAAACTACAAACATTCATTAACTGGTGCCTGCACAGAATAGAGAGAATTAAATGGCATGATAGAATCACTAATTTTGAGCTTTGAGAGAGAAGTAAACAAGTTCAAGTGGACCAAGAAGTAAAGAAAGGACGCTGTTGATGGATAGGACACACGGGAAAAAAAATCTGAGAACAATCTAACTAGAATGTCTTTGCTCTGGAACCCACAGGGGCATAGAAATAAAGGAAGGGCAAAAAACACATGGAGAAGAGAGCTAGAAAATGAAGTTAGAAAGATGGGGAGAGCTCCGTGTAATGACGAAGGATAGAACGACTTGGTTGAGGGCCTATGCTCCATTGGGGGATAGAAAGGCAGAAGAAGAAGAAATGAGATTCCTATGAAGGGCTCTTAATGTAACAAGAAGAGATAAGATCGGGAATAAAACACATGGAGAAAGGAGCAGGAGAGTAGTTAAAAAGATGGGGAGAGCTGCATGTGATAGCAAAGGATGGAATGACTAGGCATGAGTTGGTTGAGGGCCAATGCTCCATGGGGGTGAAGGGGAGGGTGGTGGTTAGAAAGGCCGAAGAAGACTACTCAGGCAGTTATCTATGTTTCATAGTTTATTTTACTAAACAATTCTTTAAATATACCATACCATACAAAGCATACATGGAAGAGAAGAAGGACGTAGAGCACGGGGTAGACCAAGAACAAGATGGAAGGATAACATCAGAGAAACTCTACAACAGCACGATGTGCCTATGGTCGAGGCAGCCAGAAGAGCTAGAAACAGAACCTTATATCTCCCTCGACACCCACAGCGGTAAAAGAGGAAGTGAAGAAGATTCTTTAAATTTGTGTTTCCTTCAAGGATTGAGTTATCATTCTTGCCTCTCTCATATATTAGCTAGGACCTGATGAAAGAGTTAACAATCTAACAGAAGTTTTGAATACTTTTTCCACTCCCAGACTATGGTTTGAACAGTATCCTGTACCAGCGGGGACTGTACCCTGCGGAGACATTCACACACACTCAGCAATGGGGACTGACAATGCTGGTCACCTGCAACAAAGAGCTGCAGAAGTTCCTCGAGCAGATCATTTCGCAAGTGAAGAGTAAGTTTTTGGCTCTGAACTGAGTTGAAATGAGAACTGACATCACAGCACTGGGGGATAATGACATAAGTGATGTCCCCCCTGTGTGGGTTCCGGGGCCCTGTTATAGGGAAACAAGAACAGACCCACCGCCTACCCGAAAGCATGAGTCGACTAATTGGGAGCTTCCTTCGGAGTCGGAGTGCATCTGCCGGAGAGGCAAGGAACCAACAGTCTGCACACAAATGTGTCAGATCTGTTAAACGGATACATACGCAACACTGGGGTTCTGGAACAGGACTGCAGTCCAGAAGGGGACAAACTAACTACCAGAACTTTCCACCAGAGTTTACAGCTGGTGAACATGAAGAAGAAGAAGATAAGTGCTGTGTCCTCATCTTCAGCAGTTAGCCGATATTTCATATTCTGATGTTACCTGTAGCTGTCTGATTGTAAGTCGGTCTTGTCTTGTCTTGATTCAGTATCTTTCAGGTCCCTAGATCACTCTCCACTAAACCATGCTGTGATCTTCCATGCCGTCTGATCTTCCATGCCGTGCGATCTTTCATGCCGTGCGATCTTTCATGCCGTGTGATCTTCCATGCTGTGTGATCTTCCATGCCGTGTGATCTTCCATGCCGTGTGATCTTTCATGCCGTGTGATCTTCCATGCCGTGTGATCTTCCATGCCGTGTGATCTTCCATGCCGTGTGATCTTCCATGCCGTGTGATCTTCCATGCCGTGTGATCTTCCATGCCGTGCGATCTTTCATGCCGTGCGATCTTTCATGCCGTGTGATCTTCCATGCTGTGTGATCTTCCATGCCGTGTGATCTTCCATGCCGTGTGATCTTCCATGCCGTGTGATCTTTCATGCCGTGTGATCTTCCATGCCGTGTGATCTTCCATGCCGTGTGATCTTCCATGCCGTGTGATCTTCCATGCCGTGTGATCTTCCATGCCGTGCGATCTTTCATGCCGTGCGATCTTCCATGCCGTGTGATCTTCCATGCCGTGTGATCTTCCATGCTGTGTGATCTTCCATGCCGTGTGATCTTTCATGCCGTGTGATCTTCCATGCCGTGTGATCTTCCATGCCGTGTGATCTTCCATGCCGTGTGATCTTTCATGCCGTGTGATCTTCCATGCCGTGTGATCTTCCATGCCGTGTGATCTTTCATGCCGTGTGATCTTCCATGCCGTGTGATCTTCCATGCCGTGTGATCTTCCATGCCGTGTGATCTTCCATGCCGTGTGATCTTCCATGCCGTGTGGTCTTCCATGCCGTGTGGTCTTCCATGCCGTGTGGTCTTTCATGCAGTGTGATCTTCCATGCCGTGTGATCTTCCATGCCGTGTGATCTTCCATGCCGTGTGGTGTTGGTAGTCATGGCAATAAACAACCTTCTGTCTCATGAACTTTAAGTCGCTACTGACACAGATGATCTTCCATGCCATGATGTTAAATTGTCCCCATCTTCGGTCTCCCTTTGCCTCTTTTCCTCTCCAACTAACCTTTTTTCATGATGTAATTGTTTTCTCTTTCTCATACCGCACAACAAGCAATAAACACCCGGTGACACAAAGTGCCACTGTTCAGATGAAAATCACATGGGTGCCAGTCCCACAAACCCTTATCAAACGTTAGGATAATTTAGGGACCCCAACAACAGCCGGAGTGAGGCTTTAAAATAAACAATTGCATCCCATATTGGGAAAGCTGAAATGTAACACTTTCTTTCTTGTCTCAGTTGACAAAAGAAAAATTGCATTTAAATGCTACAAGTACAGATACAAAAATAACTCAAGTATCTCCAAAAGAAATTTCTGACCATATCTCTGGGGGATGGTTTTTTTTGGGGGGGGGGGGGGTGTTGTTGGTTCCTTTGCACCGTTTTTTGGGGGGGGGGAGGGGGGGTTCCTTTGCACAATTTATGGAACTTTGGGGTCGGGGGTAGTCCCCTTGCACAATAATAAGTAACTTAAGGGGGGGGGGGGGGGTACTTTGCTGCACAATTTTAGAGAAATTTGGCTCCGGCACCCCTGCTATAGACATGTTAAAAAGCCTAATAAAAATGTCTTGACAGAGATTAACTCACAGAATGAACTATTTCCTTACACCACAAAATGACAGCCTTGTGTGACAATTTGAACATTGGAGGGGATAAGAGAGAGAGAGAGACCAATAAAGAAATGTTTGGACAGTATGCATTTTGTCACATGAGAACCTTTAAACCAGAAATTATTGTCAGTGCACCAGTACTCTTTCTTTCCTCTACCTCTGTGTGTGTCGATCAGTAGCAATGTTTTTTTTCCCTGTGTTGTTGTAAAAGCTATTCCTTGTCTTTCTAAAAGGCTGGCTGACAGACATGACAGTTGAGAAGCTAGTTTTGGTGATCAAGGACATAGCTACAAATGAGGTGCTTGAAAGGTGGCAGTTCGACATTGACTGTGATAAAAGTGTGGACAGCAATACGTAAGTCTGTTTTTATATTTTTTAATGTAAGCGCATGTACAGCAATACGTACGTATGTTTTTATATTGATTAATGTAAGCGCATGTACAGCAATACGTACGTGCATCTGTTTCTGTATTGACTGTAATAAGTGTGTGTTCGGCAGCATATATGTACATTTGTTTTTATATTGACTGCTAAATGTGTATTTGAACAAAGAGGACAAACAATAGATTTCACGATTTATTGCCTGGCATATTTCGCTGTATCTCATCAGAAGCACAATACAGTAATCCTTGGACTACATTCACACCTGAATTGCTATTTTGCACTTCAGTTTGTGTTTCATATTGATTATTTATTGGTGTCACTCTGTGTGTTCCAGAGCCCTATTAGGAATAGGCCCAATGTCCTTCCAACAAGCATATTGACAAAAAAGAGGACTGGCTGTTTAGTAATTCGCTGAAATTGGATGTCAGGACGAAAGGCGCAGATATCACAGTCTAGCTGTAAACCACAATGTGCCAGCCACTCTTTTAAGGGCCAACAAGGAAGAAACATTTTTGTTGAACATAAAATGTTAAAGTCTAGAGGATTGACTTTATTGCACCGGGTTTTATCCTATATAGCTTGGTCTCCCTCTACAGAACTAGTCGCCCACCAAAAGCATCACACAAAGCATGAACTCCAGAGCTCTGGCAATGACCCCCCATCCCCGGGATCTGTGTAAAAATTGCACTCGTGAACTAAAGGACACAGCCATGAAACAAACCCATGATCTTCAAAACGTGAGGCAAACGGTTTGACCCCTTCGCCACAGAGACCTCCCTTTTGTTGAACATGTTCACATGTAGTTTTATTAAAAGTTTATATATATATTTCTTGAACCAGGAAACGGGAAGTTGCAGACAAGGAAATCAAAGAAGGCATACGTTCAGTCATTCGACAGATTACAGCATCCGTGACCTTTTTGCCTCTCCTCGACACTGCATGTAAGCTTTTACTCTTTGTTGTATGTTACACTGTTTTATAGGAGGCATTCAGAAACGGTTGCTACAACACAAAGATGAATAAATGAAAGCATAGAAGGGACAGTCACACATAACTAGCAAATGTGAAAAGGTTACAACAGACCATGCCTGAATTACGTTGAAAGACTGAGAATGAGGTGGTTAAGTTGAGTCAAGAATTGACATCATAGCATTCAAGGCATTCTCATGCATGCTCCGTCCTTATCTTCAGCAGCTAAAATAGAGTTTCAGTACTGATGGTACTGGTCACAAGCTGGTTATATGTCTGTCTTGCCTTTCCTCTGAGTGTATTGAGCCAACCAGACTGTCTGTTTGCACCCAGATGCCTCATTCTCTCCAGGCCATAATCTTGTTTACTGATTCCGTTGCTTGTTCCTAAAAGGCCTTGACCACATCTGCCTTCTCATGTGTCAATTCACCACCTAGTGGTGCAGATCCAGCCAGCCTGTCTGCCTGTTCATTATCCAATATACCGGCATGGCCTGGAGAAAAGATACAAAGTATGCACACTACCCGCGACCTTTCCAGTGAAGCTTGCCACTCTGCTCAAAGCATCCCTGTCTTCACATTTCTCAGCAAACTTTCAGAGTTTGTTACAATTACGACATGTGTATGTATCTTGTTCTCTAGACCCATAGAGAGCTGCAGTTACTGCCTCCACCTCCATTCTCATGCTAGATGTTGTGGTGTCCTATGCCAGGCTGTCTTGCACTAAAGATTTTCCATTGGCTTTCGCTATGAAACCACTAGGCACTTCGCTTTCCTCTTAACACTAAACCATCTGTATAGATAATCAAATCACTTGGGTGTGAATTGGTGTGAATCAACTGTTGGACTTCTACCTCGGTAGCACCTGCTGGCCACTCTCTGCACACTCGACCCAATGCGATCATAACCCTACACAGGTTAGGCTTTTCCGTTGGTACTCTGACCCACTCCACCTGAGAATGATGTGGTTTAGCCATCCAGCAAGAATGCAGCCAGACCAACCAGTATACACAAACTACAGAAGATCTTCTGGATGGAAGGTGAGAGGCAGACCATGGAAGAAACTGATAGACAGTGAGGCTGAATCGTGCAAAAGAATGAAGAAATATATCACTCAAGCCACACGAGAAGTGAAAGACAAGTATAGAATTCCATGACATGGGCTACAACTTTTGTGATGACAGTAGGTCAGTATGGACGATAGGCACGGTCATTGTTTTTAATCGTGACACTTTTTGTTGTTGTTGCTTCTGGCAAACGGTGGCCGTTGCATTTTTCTGCATTTGTAGACTGAAAGGATATAATTTGTCGCCCACCTACTGAGTGGAAAGCCATGGCATGATGTTGTGAGCTGTGATTTCATTTGTAATGTTTTTTTTTTATTATTTTTTTTTATTGTGACCAGCACAGTGTTGTAGATTTAGAAAATGGTGCCTGTCCTGTTGCCACAGAATTGGTGGTACCTTATGTAATTAAAATTGATGCCGTGTGCAACTGTTGATCTGTTTGTAACTGATGCTTCTGTCAAACAACAAACTGCATTTTTAATGTCGGACTGTTTGTGTTAGCACTTCTGATGGCTGCCTTATGCATGTGTGCTAGCAGATATGCTGAGGCTGTAATCTGGTCAATTTGTCCTTAAGTGGAGCGATGGATATTTCGTGTGTTTTTTTGGTTGTTGGCACAGGTGCGGAGCAACTATGGGGTGACCCGTTTGCTATGAAGTTAAAACTAAGGTTACCAGATTACTGGACTGATAATAGAAAGAACACAGAACTTTACTGTGATGCAGTTTCATTTATTGGTTCAGTGGCCCCTTAATGCAGATTGGATTGAGGAATAGACCTACTGTCCTCTAGCAAGTGTGTCATAAAAGGCACCTAGTTAGAAGTTTGCTGAAATCTTATGTTTTGGGCCCAAAGGTCCGATTTAGCAGCCCAGTTGTAAACCACAAGACAGTGTGCCCAGTCCTTGTTTTTGTTTGTTAGATATGTCAGAAATTGAGAAACAACAAAACAGTTTCTGGTCAGTCTCTAGGTACCAGATGTTGCTATGGATTCCCTAAAAGTCTAGGCATATCTGCCTGAGAGGTGAGGAACCAACAGTCTGCATAAAGTGAAATAGTGGCGCACACACAGAACTCAAGTTTTGGAACAAGATCAAAATGCAGAAGTGGAAAAACAACCAGACCTCCCACCGAAGTTTACAGCCAATGAATACTTTTTAAAAAAAGGAAAGAAGATATGCTAATAAAGGATTTCTTGCTGCATTGTTCATTTCTTTTGGATTATGGTAATATGCAGCTGACAAGCTGAAACCATAAAAACTTCAAATACTTAGGATTCAGCTGACAAGCTGAAACCATAAAAACTTCAAATACTTAGGATTCAGCTGGCAAATCAGAAGATGAGATCACTGAAAGATTTAACAAATTTGAACTAGGGATCAATATCATAGCACACGGGTCGTAGCCCATATGTGCTCCGTTCAACTTTTAACTCGAGTCCAAAGTAGCTCAGCACAGTGCACAGGCTCTGTAGCATGGCGAGGATCCTGAAATTCTTTGGGTAGATTTTTAACTCCAGATTTTGCCCGGGCAGCGCCCTTAGGCTACTCTTTTTGATTTCCAACTGCCAAGGAATTTTTTCCCTCGCTTTTAACAATACACACGGGCGTCCAATCTCACTACCCGGAGACCAGAGAAATGACTAGAAGTCCACATGAACAGAAACAATCCCAGCCTTCACCAGGGTTGGAACGTGGGACCTCTAGCACTCAAAGCAGATACGAGAGACTATGCAGCCCCCCGACAGATGTAACGGAGCAGCACATCAACTCATTGGGCAAGTGGCATCAGTACAATGAAACAAACAGGTGTCAGTAGAAACCAAAAGAGCACTCTTCTTGTCAACCATATGCTATCAATGCCAGACCTGGATAAAGAGAACAAGAAAAAAGAAAAATTACAACTGAAATGAGATTCCATCACAACAGCTTGATCTGAAAATCCATAAAGGAAAGACATAGATAATGAGAATAAATCAGGCAAATAGTAATGTGGTTTCTCTTAATGGCACTCCACTGCAAAACATGGAGTCATACACCTATTTGAGCAATATTGTAGATAAAGATGGAGGAACTGATAGAGATATTAAAATACAAAAGGCAAGAGGGGCTTTCATAGCACTAGGAAATTTGTGGAGGTCAAAACAAATTAAAAGAAATACTAAACTAAAAATGTTCAATTCTTATGTCAAATCAGTACTATTGTATGGGGCGGAAACATGGAGAACAACTAAGGCAATTACTAATAAATTACAGACATTCATTAACTGGTGCCTGCGCAGAATAGAGGGAATTGAATGGTGTGATAGAATAACTAATGTAGAGCTTTGGGAAAGAACTAAACAGGCTCCAGTGGACCAAGAGGTGAGGAAAAGATGCTGGCATTGAATAGGACACACACTGAGAAAACAGGAGAACAGCATAACTAGAATGTCTTTGTATTGGAACCCACAAGGGCATAGGAATAAAGGAAGGGCAAAAAACACATGGAGAAAGATGGGGAGAGCTCCGTGTAATGACGAAGGATAGAACGACTTGGTTGAGGGCCTATGCTCCATTGGGGGATAGAAAGGCAGAAGAAGAAGAAATGAGATTCCTATGAAGGGCTCTTAATGTAACAAGAAGAGATAAGATCAGGAATATGGTGAAATCCAAAGGAGAATGGGAGTAGCGGCAGCTCTGGGTTTCATGAGAAAACAGGAAGAAGCCCAATCATGCAGAGGGAGTAACAGAGTTGCTGGCAATCCCCATCTACAATGGGCAGTTTCCTGTAAATTGTACTTCACCTCAACACCGCACAGTACCACAGGGTCGAGATGAGATGAAGAAGCAGAGTCATTTAACTTTTCATGAACGTTTTATTGTATAGTGAATTGTGTGCATGCTTCCTTTCCAAAGAAACCTCTCTCACCTTCTGCAGGTAGCTTTGATATTCTGGTGTACACAGACAAGGGATTGGAAGTGCCGGAAGCTTGGGGAGAGACTGGGCCCCATTTCATTACCAACTCGGAAGAAGTGCGACTGAAGTCCTTCTCCACCAGCATACATACAGTCAAAGCTGCCGTTGCCTTCAAGAAGTCGGATTAGATCGTCTTAGTGACATTTTTGTCTTTTGATACCGGAGAACGTCTTGGTTTTCCAAAAAAAAATCTCTAGCTTTTGTTCTCTCCCTCTCTCTCTCTCTCTCTCTCTCTCTCTCTCTCTCTCTCTCTCTCTCTCTCTCTCTCTCTCTCTCTGTCTGTCTGTCTGTGTGTGTGTGTGTTTCCTGCCTCTGTTTTCATCCCTCTCTCTGCCTGTATCTTTTTTTCTGTGTCCAAGCTGTCTGTATCTCCACCCGTCTCTTCCTCTCTGTCTCCTGCTTTCTCTCTGTGTCCCCCCCCTCCACTCTATTTTCCTTTCTTCTCTGTCTTTTCCTCTTCTCTTGACTCTTTTTGCACATAAACAGCCATCTATAGCTTATAGATGTATCAGTTCTCACTCTCAACTTCACCTAAGCCCCCATTGGCTTGATCTGTTTTGACATACAACTATACAAATGTGACAGAAGCACCATTCCTTCCTTTCTTCTTCTTTGATCCACCTGTCAGAAAACAAAAATCAGGAGACCACAATGAAAGCTGTTGTGCAGTCCATATAGCTTTGTCTTGATTGAGGCAGGAAAAGGCTAGTTTGCTTCTGTTAGCAGCGTACAGATGGCAGAAGTCTCACAGTAGTTCAACAGTTAACATAAAATCCTGGTACTGCAGATGCAGTTTTGATTAAGTCTGTATTTCAACCTTTTTTTTTTTTTTTTTTTTCAAAGTCTTGTAGATCAGGTTCTTTCATATTAGATCTTATGTTATTCCTTGTGGTTTGAATTTGTTTTCTTTTCTTGTAGTTAGATCTTCTGTTCTTTCCATGTAGTTATATCTTAGATTCCTTTCTTGTAATTGGATCCTGGTTTCTCTTTTAATTGGATCGTTGTTCTTTACTCATAGCTAGATCAGGTGCTCTTTCCTCATAGCTAGATCTTGTGTTCTTTCCTCATAGCTAGATCGTGTGCTCTTTTCTCATAGCTAGATTGTGTGCTCTTTTCTCATAGCTAGATCATGTGCTCTTTCCTCATAGCTTGTGCTCTTTTTTTCTCATCGTGTAAAATCTCATAGTGATTTGTGTTTTTTCCTCATAGTTAGATCCTTTGTTCTTTCCTCATTAGCTAGATCATGTCTTTCCTCATATCTGTGTTCTCCTCATAGCTAGATCGTGTCTTTCCCTATAGCCAGATCGTGTGTTCTTTCATCATAGCTAGATCGTGTGCTCTTTCCTTATAGCTAGATCGTGTGCTCTTTCCTCATAGCTAGATCTTGTGTTCTTTCCTCATAGCTAGATCGTGTGTTCTTTCCTCATAGCTAGATCGTGTGCTCTTTCCTCATAGCTAGATCGTGTGCTCTTTCCTCATAGCTAGATCGTGTGCTCTTTCCTCATAGCTAGATCGTGTGCTCTTTCCTCATAGCTAAATCGTGTGCTCTTTTCTCATAGCTAGATCGTGTGCTCTTCCCTCAGCTAGATCGTGTGCTCTTTCCTCATAGCTAGATCGTGTGCTCTTTCCTCATAGCTAGATCGTGTGCTCTTTCCTCATAGCTAGATCGTGCGCTCTTTCCTCATAGCTAGATCGTGCGCTCTTTCCTCATAGCTAGATCGTGCGCTCTTTCCTCATAGCTAGATCGTGCGCTCTTTCCTCATAGCTAGATTGTGCGCTCTTTCCTCATAGCTAGATTGTGTGTTCTTTCCTCATAGTTAGATCGTGCGCTCTTTCCTCATAGCTAGATTGTGTGTTCTTTCCTCATAGTTAGATCATGTGCTCTTTCCTCATAACTAGATCTTGTGTTGTTTCTTCCTAGCTAGATCGTGTGCTCTTTCCTCATAGCTAGATCTTGTGTTGTTTCCTCCTAGCTAGATCTTGTATTATTTCCTCATTAGATCAATGTTTCTTTGCCTGTAGTTACATTGTTTATGCTGTCAGTGTGCATACTGAGAAAAACTGTACCTGGTGTACACTAACTCACCTCTGTCTCTCTCCTGCTCCCCCTTTGTTTTCCTCACACCCCCTCAATTCATTCATTAGTAATGTTTCCACTGTGCCTTTTCTATAATGACATTAATGTTGATATGAAGGAATTGATTTCCTCCTGTAATGACACACAATTACTGACCTCATAATGTTGTTGAGTTATTTTTGCTTCATGGCAACCATATTTTTTAAGTTTGTTTCATAGTTTTCATATAATTCTGAAATTATTCAATGTTTTATCATGTATCTTTGTTTGAGACGGCAAGAAGTAGACCTTATGTCTCCTTTGACGCCAAAAGCGCATCTTTTTCAGTCCCACGAGGTCCTGGCTAATGCTTAAGGGAGTCACAAATGGTCATACTAAACTCATGGGTATACTATGCCCAGAGGGTCCAAGTGTACAACCCGTGCAGGGAATAGATATGTTGTCAGAGTCCCTCATTTAACATCTTTTTCTTTAGCATTTTTGTATTTTTGTTTCCCCCCTTTTTTTTGGTGGCTTTTAGGGGGTGGTTGATGAAGCTGCGGAGCTCATGCTTTGTGTGATGCTCTTGCAAGGCTACTAGCCGTTCTGCAGACAGGCCCGGGCTATATGGGATTAAGCCTAACGCAGCCACGGTGATCCTGTCACTTTGAACCTTATTTTTTTCTTCAAAATGTGGATTCGCCGCACCCACACAGGGAAATTCTGGAAATACAGTACTGTGTAATAATTTATTTGATTAGTCATGGTCGAGGTTTCAACATGGCTGCAGTTGGGTCACCCCATACTTGCTCCGTTCCTGTGCCAGTGAGAAGTCCCAGTTGAAACACTAGTGCACAAACAATTATTCCCGGCACAACCCAGACATATGCGCGCGCAGTAAATGCATATGGCATCTGCTAGAGGTGCCAAAGCCA
Organism: Candidula unifasciata; assembly: GCA_905116865.2. Taxonomy (NCBI): domain Eukaryota; kingdom Metazoa; phylum Mollusca; class Gastropoda; order Stylommatophora; family Geomitridae; genus Candidula; species Candidula unifasciata. The sequence goes on from CAJHNH020000628.1 coordinate 74,049, forward strand.
ACAGTTTTTACCAGAAATGCAGTTTGTCGTTGATGGAAGTAGTTGGGCACGATAAGTTGGCTATACACACGTAGCATATTTTTACCTAATGCAGTTCACCAGCCCACACATAAGCTGGCTTCTGGGCCATATTGAATACGATGGCTCAACCGCTGCACAAATGAAAGGCATGCATATTTGTTATAGTGGATAGTTAGCTGTCTTGTCTTTATTTGCAGGCCTGTTACTGTTAATTGCTGGCTTAATTGACAGGTGTAAATATTTTTTTTCATCTTTTCAAAACTTTCTGTGGTACAATAAACAAATGCTGTTTCTATGAATTTGAGTCGTGTCAAGAACTGATTTCATGGCACTTGAGGCATTTTCATATTCGCTCCATCATCATCTTCAGCAGCCCAGTTCAGAGTTCAAATTCCAAAGGTGCCATTAGCAATGTAATTATGTGTTCGTTTTGTCTTTTCTGTGAATGTAGAATACACTGCTCGCTCGACATTTATCTCTCTTCGCTTTAAATATCTGTTTGCACTTTTGCAGTGTTTACTTGATCCCCCAGAGCCTTGTCCTGCAAGAGTCACCATCCAGTTCTGCGGCAGCAGCCAATCTTTCTGCCTGTTCATTTCCCTGCATACTGGAGAAAATATCCAAAGGGCAGTAATCACTAGGGAAATATTGCCTGTTACCAATTTGTCAAATTGGCCGCATAAAATAATCTGCCTTCATCAGGGATTGAACCCAGACCGTGCTGTTACATGACAAGCACACTAACCTAGTCACCTCTGCTACTTTTATTACCTTCTTTCACATCGTACTGTTTTGCCCGCTACACGTCACATAGAGCTTGCAGTCTTTGTCCACTCTGCACTGCCCTTTGAAATTTCATTATCATTGATGGAAGCCACTCCAGTGGCTTTGGCCTGTTTCTTATGGTTCATCGTAGGGTTTCCTTTGGGCGTCCTGGTCTGCTCAGGCCATTTGCTTGTTTGCACGTATCTGGTGCGGACATTCCAAATGCCAGTGTTAGTATCTAATTTCGAGCTAATCAGTGTGCATGTCTCACTGGTGGCCTGGAAAGAAGAGCTGATGGAAGAACAGATTCTACAAAATGAAGACAAGATGTCATCTGCGAAGATTGATACAAGACACTGAAAATACATTGGCTATGAAAGCTAAATAGCAAATATTTTAATACTGAAAGTAATTATTAAATATATACACTAGGGGTGGGTGTCGGCTAAGTTGATGCAAATGCTTCGTGATGCCGGGTTCGATCCCAGCTGCGAGCCACGTGCCTTGCGTTGGTTTCGATAGTGGTATCAAGAAAGCCGGCGGCCCAGAAAGCAGTGGCAAACTACTGGACGTAAATTTGCCTAGAGAAACCACACAACAGCCAGAGGCTGTTAGGGCTGGTTCTGCAACGTCCTGTAAAGGATACACAACTAACCTTTTAACTAGGGGTGGGCAACCTTTTTTTTATTTGGAATTCCTGACCATGTAGACCACTCTCAAAAATGTGTTATAAACAACACTCAGATTTCCTAACAACTGAGAATACATACAAAGACAGCAAATCAAATAGTTTGCCCACTTGTAGAGAATGTCTTGTGATGCTATACCATACAAAGCATATACCAAAAGAGGATAACGTTGAACAAGAGGTAGACCAAGAACAAGATAGGAAGATAACATCAGAGAAACTCTGCAGCACCACAGTGTGTCTATCGTCGAAGCTCGACACCTGAAACGATAAAAGAGGATGTTGAGAAGAATAAATTATGCAATCTGTGTCTAACTTTAAAGTTTTTTTTAGAGCGGTGACAGTTTTCTGTAGTACCGTCAGGCTTAAGGCCGTCATCACAACTACCCTTACTTGCTCTGCCATCTCTCTCTTTCCCAGTTCGCGTTTGTGATCTGCCTGGCCTGGGGGCCTCACCATCAGATCTTTCTCATTTTTGGCTTTCATGATGAGTTTCTTGGAATAGTAATGCGGTAGTTAACTACGGATTGAGTCGTGGACTATCTCTCAGTCCTTAAGAAAGAGAATAGAGCCTTTTGAGCTGAAATGCTATAGAAAGATTCTCAGAATATCTTGAACAAAGAAGATGAGACATATTGACATCTTAAAAGATCTGAACATCAAGGAAGATTGGCTAATAAACAGCATCCTTTCTCGAAAGTTGAAATATTTTGGTCATATCAAGCGCCACGATGGATTGGAAAAAGTTATAGCAGAAGGCATGGTACCAGGAAAGAGTGGCAGGGGCCGACCCGACACGAAGATGGGCACAGGATATAAGTGACTCCTTGAGTGTGAAAGTACATGAGGCAGGAGAACTAGCGAGAGACCGAGTTTCTTTCAGGCAGACCGGGATGAGAGCGACGTTCTGCAAAGTACCTGCTACAGGACGATGATGTTGTTTGTGTCTTCTTTGTTCAATTACTTACAAAGTTAAAATAGGCGCACCATTGACATATAACCAAACTGGGCTACAAGAAAGCAACATCTCACGTTATGTGTTTTCACTTCTGGCTGATACCTGAGATAATCCTAGTGCCTCATGGGTAGCATTCCACCAACAGAGGTTAGTTGCGTATCTTTTACAGGATGTTGCAGATCTAACCCCAACAACTCCTGGCTGTTGTGTGGTTTTTCTAGGCAAATTTACGTCCAGTTGTTTGCCATTGCTTTCTTCATACCACCGTCGAAACCAACGCAAGGCGCATGGCCTGCAGCTGGGATCGAACCCGGCATTACGAAGCGTTCCCATTGACTTAGTCACAGAGCCAACCGAGCAGATCTTAAATATCCTGTTCCACCTCCGAGTATAGTGATCCCTAACCAAATAACTACACTAGCTACTTTGCTAGTTTAAAAAATCGCCAAGTTCAACCAACATCCCCGAAGAGGGAAACTTTCAGTTATAATTGTGACTAGGTTTATGTTTGCCATAAAAAACGGCTTACCAATGCTGAAAAAGACTTCTGTGATGTAGATGCTATCAAGAGTTAGTTGTGCCTCCTTTACAGGACGTTGCAAAACCATCCCTGGCTGTTTTTTTTAAGGCTAATTCATGTCCAGTAGTTTGCCATTGCTCTGGACGGTCAGCTCTCCATACCACTCAAAACCAGCGCAAGGCCTGCAGCTGGGGTTGAACCTGGCACCCCGACATTACATAGCGTGTTCGCAACGCCTAAGCCACGCGATACAGACCCAAATACTGTCTCGACAGACTACGGACCCGTCTAACGGCCAGTCTATGGGCAACCCGGTCGCCAATGACCAGCGCCTTCTAGAATCGCATCTTTTATAGCACGTCGACGATACCCCGTTCAACTTTCAGTTAAATGCGAGCCATTGTTTATCATCTTTATGTGCCGTGCTGGTAAGCGTAATGTTATGTTTCATTATCTCACACGATCAATATAATCACAGATCAGGGCAGTGTTCTTGTCTCTCCCCAGTCATTTGGCTAAAGGCATCCGAGTGTTTGTGAAATCATGACTGTTCTTGGCTTGATGTGGAAGGTAGTATAGCGTCACTGAGTTATGAGTTAGATTATCTTCATAGCACTCCGGACACACCCATAGGCGCTCAGATTCCCCTCTCAACATATTCATCAGCGTCGTGCGGTTGATAGTACCAGTCCTATGTTGGTTAGCAAGACTTCGTGTGCTTCTCATGCTTGGCTGTGCCGATCTTTACTCCTAACTCACGTATTCTTAGAAGTGATGTGGACACGTTGCTTCCAAAATCCTCAGAGCGTCCTATCTCTCCTATCTATATCAGGCGTCATTGCTTTCTTTGTTGACAGTGACCATTGTCCCTGTAGTGTGGTCCTTTGCCTCCAGCTGGGACAACTGAGATCAGTTCAATTCCCGCTCCCATGGATTCACACAATCCTGTCAAGGATTAAAGAGAAGATCGATGTCAATATACTATACCCCCGTGTGGATTCCGGGGCCCCATTGTAGGGGAAAACAAGAATAGATCCACTGCCTTCCCAAAAGCATGTCGTAAGAGTCGACTAATTGGGGAGCTTCCTTTGAAGTCGGAGTGCATCTGCCGGAGAGGCAAGGAATCAACAGTCTGTATTCAAGAGAATGAGATCTGTAAAAATGATGCACACGCGACACTCAGGTTCTGGAGCAGGACTGCAGTTCAGTAATGGACGAGCAACCAGAACTTTCCGCCAGAGTTTACAGCTGGTGAACGCAAAGAAGAAGAAGAAGTATACTATACAGCTCAAATTCTCAGCAGAACGAATGCTAGCCGCCCTACGAGAGCGCCGCACAAAGAACGGACTCCGTAGCTCCAGATGCGATCTCCCTAAAACCCACGGTCGTGAACTAAACGACGCAGCCGTGAAACGAACCCGCGACCTTCAGAATTCCAGGAAAATGGCTTGATCACTTCACCATGGAGACTCCAGACCTAAAGTCAGTGAATATCATCATCAAGTGACTTGCTGACTGGCGTTGGCGAACATACCTCTCTGCGATCTGAAACATCATGAATCTATTTGCATGCTGACAAGCCTCCATATCATGACAAAAAGCTAAGTATCTTCTTGTAATAGAATCTGCACTCAGTAATGTTTCTGTCACCTTTCCAGACGATTGTGTTGCTTCCCAGACGCTCAGTTCGCATCCTTTTTGCAATCATTTCTTCTTTCATTCTCATCCCCTTCCTTGTGGTTTTCCTCCACGCCACACGGTCCATGGCATTGAGTCCCCGCGAAAACAACTCAGTACCTGTGTTCTTCATGTCCCCGACTGACTGACTTTCTACCCCACCAGGACATCACACAAGCGATAAACACCCGATGACACAACGTGCCACCATGTTGATGAGGATCACCGTGGAGAGGTCCCAGAAACCGCGTTCAGCCTTAAGGCCATATTTATAGCCAGGCTATATTGCGGCCCCTGGTAAAAGCCAGAGTAGGGCTTCAAATAAAGAAAAATTTCGTCCTGAAAAGGACGCAAAAAGGGATTCAAGTGTCCAAGTCCAAGTCCTTTTAAGAAAAAAAATGAAAAGGTCGACCACTTTCAGACTGCTGCTAGCTAACCGAGGCTGCTAACAGTCTCCGCCTATATTTGTGGTCTGGGTTATTTGTGTCACTTTCGTGACTAAATTCTAGTATTGCGCCATTTCTGGGCTTGATGCTTCGACCTGGTTCCGACCGCTCATCCTGTACCCTGTTGTTAGCTGTTCGTTTCTTTCCTCTTCTTATCTGGTGTCTCCTCTTTGTGTCATCTCTCTCTGATTTGGCCAGGCTTTCATGTCCCCTTTGCACACATCCTTATGTATCGTAGTATAATAGGTCGACCTTGACATCTTCTACCCATTTGTAATTCCCTATAGAGCAACGGCTCTCAGCCTGCGGGTCGCAACCCTTTTGTGTGTGTGTGGGTAGAACGACCCTTTTGTGTGTGTGGGTAGAACGACCCTTTTGTGTGTGTGGGTAGAACGACCTTTTTGTGTGTGTGTGTGTGTGGGTAGAACGACCTTTTTGTGTGTGTGTGTGTGGGTAGAACTACCCTTTTGTGTGTGTGTGGGTAGAACGACCCTTTTGTGTGTGTGGGTAGAACTACCCTTTTGTGTGTGTGGGTAGAACGACCCTTTTGTGTGTGTGGGTAGAACGACCTTTTTGTGTGTGTGTGGGTAGAACTACCCTTTTGTGTGTGTGGGTAGAACGACCCTTTTGTGTGTGTGGGTAGAACGACCATTTTGTGTGTGTGGGTAGAACGACCCTTTTGTGTGTGTGGGTAGAACGACCCTTTTGTGTGTGTGGGTAGAACGACCCTTTTGTGTGTGTGTGTGGGTAGAACGACCCTTGTGTGTGTGTGTGGGTAGAACGACCCTTTTGTGTGTGTGGGTAGAACGACCCTTTTTTGTGTATGAGTAGAACGACCCTTTTGTGTGTGTGGGTAGAACGACCCTTTTGTGTGTGTGGGTAGAACGACCCTTTTGTGTGTGTGGGTAGAACGACCCTTTTGTGTGTGTGGGTAGAACGACCCTTTTGTGTGTGTGGGTAGAACGACCCTTTTGTGTGTGTGGGTAGAACGACCCTTTTGTGTGTGTGGGTAGAACGACCCTTTCACAAGTGTCGCCCAAGACCATCGGACAACATATATTCAGTGAAGTTGTGAAGGAAAAGTCGGCTCTGTGGCTAAGTCGATGCGAACGCTTCGTAATGCCGGGATGCTGGATTCGATCCCAACTGCGGGCCATGCACCTTGCGTTGGTTCCGACAGTGGCATCAAGAAAGCCGACCTTCCAGCGGCAAAGGCAAACTACTGGACATAAATTTGCCTAGAAAAACCAAACAACAGCCAGGGGCTGCTGGGGTTGGTTCTGTAACGTCCTGTAAATGATACGCGACTAACCTTGTAAAGGAAAATAATTGTTTGGATTCGCCACAACATAAGGGTACTGTATTAAAGGGTCGCGGCAGTAAAAAGGTTGAGATCCACTGCCACAGAGAATGCCATTAAGGACTCTTACCATTGTCCACGTGTGACTTGCATGCTGATTCGTGTGGGTTGTAACATCGTAGGGGACAATGTGGGGTTTTCAAGAGTCCATGGGAATGTCTGGTGACCCGAGTCAGTATTTGGTACAGTGTTGACTTAAGGCAGGAGATGTCCGTCGGCTGAGTCAATATTATGGCAAGTGAGAGTTGACTTGGGTCGGGATGGACCAGAGGATTCACGAAGTATTAGTCCAGTGTGGGCTAACTATCGTGAGTAGTGCGGGATAGCAGCTGTTGCACGGAAGAAGTTTGGGATGCATGACAGCGTAAATCTCTTGTTTACGGGCCAGCTCACAAGGGGCAGGCAAGGGTATATACTGGTTTGAGTTCAGTTGAGAGAGCAGTGGACGGTTGAGAACTCGAACCGTTGATACGAGAACGTTCGAGTGGAAGCATATGTGAGAGACTGGTCTAAGGACAGTCGAGAGTGCAATCAAAGGAAGAGAAGTCCATTTGGCAGAGTCAGGCCAAGAGAGCTGGACTGCTTCAAGAAGAAGCTGTCTTGGGTGACGACGCATGTAAGCGGGAGGATAACTAGTGAAACAAGACAGTAGAGATGTCGGCGATAGCTGTGTGCTGAAGGGGAGTCAGAGCCAGGAGTCCTGCCGGTCATCAGGCTGATGTGCTGTTTGCACATGCTGGAGATCGAGTATTGTGACGTCTCCAGTCAGCTGATGTGACGGTGTCTGCTCCGGATAGAGCAACAGAGGTCAAGTTGAATAGGAGATATATCCTGTTCTTCTGTAGAGTGAGCCCGGAGGTGCGGGACGCGGTAGACCTAGAAACTGTAGCGGTCAGCTCATGTGTAGTCGCGGCTAATTCTAGCTGTCCATAAGATCGTCGCTATACCTGTGGGAGTGAGCGAAGTGTGGAACATTCATCTCATGTTAGCCAGGACAGACGTATGAATTACTTCGCTTGCATTGTTGTATGTGTGAGGGTTCGTGACAATAAAAAGTGCATATATGGCGGTCTTTACGACGAGTTCCTGACAGTTGTGTGTGGAAGCGTGAACTGTGTCCTTAGACACTAGGCCATGTGCTGTTTGCTGTGAACAACAAGTTAGCACACAACAGTGACCATCTACATGAGCCTTTGTAGACAGCATTTTAAATATCTGCACTTTCCAATACCTCAGTGTTAATGATCTTATCCTGCCACCTGATGCCAAGTATTCTATTATTCATCGCACGTGAAAGCTTTTCAGTAATACTAAAAAATAAACACACCACTGTTTATAAAAAAACGTAGTTTATTAGATGAGCAAGTAACCAGCATTGTTTTACTGGCCAAACTATTTGATGAGCAAGTAACAGCGTTGTTTTACTGGCTAAACTATTTGATGAGCAAGTAACCAGCATTGTTTTACTGGCCAAACTATTTGATGAGCAAGTAACCAGCATTGTTTTACTGGCCAAACTATTTGATGAGCAAGTAACCAGCATTGTTTTACTGGCCAAACTATTTGATGAGCAAGTAACCAGCATTGTTTTACTGGCCAAAGTATTTGATGAGCTAGTAACCAGCATTGTTTTACTGGCCAAACTATTTGATGAGCTAGTAAACAGTATTGTTTTACTGGCCAAACTTTTTGATGAGCTAGTAACCAGTATTGTTTTACTGGCTAAACTTTTTGATGAGCTAGTAACCAGTATTGTTTTACTGGCCAAACTATTTGATGAGCTAGTAACCAATATTGTTTTACTGGCTAAACTTTTTGATGAGCTAGTAACCAGTATTGTTTTACTGGCTAAACTTTTTGATGAGCTAGTAACCAGTATTGTTTTACTGGCTAAACTTTTTGATGAGCTAGTAACCAGTATTGTTTTACTGGCCAAACTATTTGATGAGCTAGTAACCAATATTGTTTTACTGGCTAAACTTTTTGATGAGCTAGTAACCAGTATTGTTTTACTGGCCAAACTATTTGATGAGCTAGTAACCAGTAGTGTTTCACTGGCTAAACTATTTGATGAGCTAGTAACCAGTATTTTTTTACTGGCCAAACTATTTGATGAGCTAGTAACCAATATTGTTTTACTGGCCAAACTATTTGATGAGCTAGAAACCAGTAGTGTTTTACTGGCCAAACTATTTAATGAGCTAGTAACCAGTATTGTTTTACTGGCTAAACTATTTAATGAGCTAGTAACCAGTATTGTTTTACTGGCCAAACTATTTGATGAGCTAGTAACCAGTATTGTTTCACTGGCTAAACTATTTGATGAGCTAGTAACCAGTATTTTTTTACTGGCCAAACTATTTAATGAGCTAGTAACCAGTATTGTTTTACTGGCCAAACTATTTGATGAGCTAGTAACCAATATTGTTTTACTGGCTAAACTTTTTGATGAGCTAGTAACCAGTATTGTTTTACTGGCTAAACTATTTAATGAGCTAGTAACCAGTATTGTTTTACTGGCTAAACTATTTAATGAGCTAGTAACCAGTATTGTTTTACTGGCTAAACTATTTGATGAGCTAGTAACCAGTATTGTTTTACTTGCTAAACTATTTAATGAGCTAGTAACCAGTATTGTTTTACTGGCTAAACTATTTGATGAGCTAGTAACCAGCATTGTTTTACTGGCCAAACTATTTGATGAGCTAGTAACCAGTATTGTTTTACTGGCCAAACGTATAATGTTATAAATAAACGGGAGCAGGATGGTGTAGCGACTAGATGCTTGCCTGCCGGTCCGAAAGTCTTAGGTCCACACCAAGTTCCCCCTGTGGGTTCTGGACCCCGTTGTGGGCAAAACAAGGACAGCGACCCACTGCCTTCTTTATAAGCGTCGTAAGAGTCAACTAGTTAGGGGTTTCCTTCGAAGTCGGTGTGTATCTGCCCCGAGCGGCAAGGAACCAACAGTATGCCTACACAAATAAGTCAGATCTGTAAAACGATTGTGCACACAACACTCAAGTTCTGGAACAAGACTATAAAGCCCAGTTGGACGAACAAACTTCGTCGGAGTTTACAACCGGCAAACAAGAATCCTCACTAAGTCTGATGTTTTACAAAACTTACCTGCCCTGCCCAGGTCCACCCAGCCTATAATGGGTACTAGATAATGTCCCGGGAAGTAAAGGCGACCTGCGTGGCGTTGACCACATCACACACCGAGTGCCGATATATTTATACCAGGGGTATCAAATCTGGGGGGTGGTGGGGGGATTGGGGTGGGAGGGAGGACTAAGGGGGCGTGATTAAATATCAAGGATTATCAAGTAATTTTGAAATCTAGAACATTTGTACTTGCAATAATCACTATCTTCGGCTGTAACAGCGAGGCTGTGTGGTCTCAAGGCATGGCATCCGCCTCGAAAGTTGGAGGTTCCGGGTTAAAGCCCTGGCGAAGGCTGGGATATTTTTACGTGGATTACTAGTAATTTTCCCTGGTCTCTGGGTAGTAAGACCGGACGCCCGTGTGTATTGTTGCGCATGTTTGAAAAAGAAATTGAAAAGAGTAGCCTAGACCTGCATTTTGAAGACCTATCGGCACCCGATGGGTGATTTTGTCAGTTTTACACCGGCCGCCTTTACTCCCCAGGACCGTAGTTTTAATTTTAGGCTGAGTCGACTTGGAAGCCAATGTCTTTTTGGGGTGGGGGAGGGGATTCGATGCGGATTCAAACCCACGACTCAACGTGTGGGTTCCGGGGCCCTGTCATAGGGAAAACAAGAATAGACCCACTGACTAATAAAAAAGCATGTCGTAGGTCGACTAATAGGGAGCTACCTTCAAAGTCGGAGTGCATTTGCCTCATAGGCAAGGAACCAGCAGTCTGCATACAAATGAGCTAGATCTGTGAAACGGATGCACACGCAACACCCAGGTAAATGAACAACTAGAACTTTTCGCCAGAGTTTACAGCTGGTGAACGCGAAGAAGAAGAAACTCACGACCTTAGGACCAGCAGGCAATCCTCTAGCCGCTACGCCACGGCGCCTCTATACTGTAATGTAATCAATGAGTTAATACCGTGGAGGTTCAAAGGTTATTCTACGTTATATACACAGTCATAGTGACAGCAACCATTCGGATATTCTGCGGTCCCGAATTCGCTTGTCAACTCGAGTATCGATCCCATGATCTCTGAGCATTATGGACAGATGGTCAATTTGTTCAGCTTCTGTCCCCGAATCTGTCTCATGGACACTGATGTCTGTCGGATGGAGCAACCAGGAATCGTTAATGTATTTGGACAGTTCTTTAACTGAGCTTCGACGACTGGGTTTAATGTCCAGTGTTTTTCTGAAGAATTTCATGACACGGGGTGTGAATTTCCTCCACTGGGATGGCGTTTTGGTGGTCTTTCTTCTCTGCCAAAGGATAAACTCTTTGAAGTAGATGTCCCCGGTATCGGCGTTTTCCCAGGGAAAGTTGCCAGTTAGCATGCAGAATAACAGTACGCCCAGAGCCCAAACATCTATAGCACTGTTGACAAGAATAGTTTCGTTTCTGACAGCTTCGCAAACTTCTGGAGGGGTGTATGGAATGCTGCCGTTTGTTTTACGAACTGTGGCACCGTCTCTTCTGGTCATGCCAAAGTCCATGAGTTTGACTTTAGAAAAATCTGGAGCCATGACTAGAATATTCTCTGGTTTGATATCTCGATGAACTAGTTTCTTGCTGTGCATAAATTCCAGAGCAGAAGTTACTTGTCGGATCACTGTTTTTGTGTCCTCTTCCGACATACCAACTTGTGGCGGGATAGAATCAAAGAGGTCGCCAAAGGGCGCACACTCCAAAGCAAAGACGTAACTGGCTCGAGTTTCAAACGCGACATTGTAGCTGTCAATTATATTTGCGTGCGGGGATAAATAGTAGCTTATGTTTAACTCTCTTTGAAATTCCTTTAATTTTGTTGTGGTCTTCGGCAATATCTTAAGAGCAATATTCGCTCCTGTCTCTTTGCAGATAGCCTGAACGACTTTTCCATACGTACCTCTCCCCAAATCACGAACAATTTGATAATGGTCGCGGAGACTGAGCATCTGTGGATACTCTAGAGTGCTGTTCCTTGGCGACCTGGATTTGGAACGTACGGAGTTGACATCTTCATCGGATCCAGAATTCAAGAGAGAAGAATTTGGTCGAAGTGAGTTAGAACCGGTGTTGCTGCTTTGTTGTATGTTCTCTGTACTTTGTTGTTGAGCCATCGTTTCTGACATGGCGTAAAACTCAGGTTATATAAAATATCTGTACTGCACTTAAACGTCACAAATAACACTATAACATACGGGCGACATCATAAGTTCGTTATCAAGAACATATTTGTATCTTTATCCAACGTTGGCGTCTCCGACTCAGTGGTTGTGAATGCAGTTTTTGCAATGCCTACATATTGATAGTTCGAAACCTGCTGCTTGTTATTTGGCAGCATACTGCTTTGCGATGATTTTGACGGTATGGACGTTGTGCCGTTTAGCTGGAATTCCAAACCAGTCAACGTAAATCGCCTAGTAAAACCACATAGACAGTAAACGCCGGCAATATCTGTTTGCAAAATCTGACGTTAACTTTAATAGACATAAAATATGTATCAACAATCGTTAGAAACCCTAAAGCTGTGTACGAAAAATAAGAACAACTTAAAATTGTACATAAATGTTATAATTCAGTTTTCGTTATAACTGATTTTTTTTTAAAGTCACGTGTCACTAGGCATTGCAAACAGCGACTTGGTTGCCAGTATATGTCTAAATATAAACCAATTTCAGAAATTACGTTCCGTTTGTAGGATTTCATCGATCAGTAATTTTGAAGAATCCGACAATCTTGGCGTAAAACGTGCTAACTACCTCAGGCAAGAGGAAGGATGAGCTGCAGCCTGACGTCCAATAGATCGATAATTCACCTCTTGTTATTCCGACTGAGTTCTATTTTTGGAAAACTAGATTGGCCCCAAAAAGAGAGCGCTCCGGAGACCAGAAGGGAGAGCTCCCAGTTCATAGCACACAGGATTTCATTAACTCTCTTTCAGCCATGTTTAGTGGTCCAAATTGTGGATACGATGAGTCATCTGCCGAAGAAAAGAAAGAAATAAATTACTTTTATAAAGAAATGTTAGTTTGTTGAAGAAAACCGCATTTAAAGATGATGCCATGCTCACATTTCAGTCTTCTTCTTCGTTTTCTTCTTCTTTTTTCTACTTCTTCTTTTTCTTCTTCGTCTTCTTCTTCTTCTTCTTCTTCTTCTTCTGCTACTGCTGTTGCTATTTCTTTTTCTTCTTCTTCTTCTTCTTCTTCTTCTTCTTCTTCTTCTTCTTCTTCTTCTTCTTCTTCTTCTTCTTCTTCTTCTTCTTCTTCTTCTTCTTCTTGTCCTCCTCCTACTCATCATCATCATAATCATTTTATCTTCTGCTTCTTCCTTAATTCCCTATTAACCCCATTATCATATTCTTCTTTTTTTATTCGTCTTCCTTTCTGTCTTCTTTGTCTACTTATCGTCTTTATCATCACCATTATCTCCTGCTTCTTCTTCTTAGGCTACTGCTTCGTCTCTTGCTCCCCTGCTCCTCCTCTTCTTCTTCTTTTTCTTCTTCGTGGTCGTCGTCGTCATTCACTGCACACACATACACACACACACACAGAAATCCCCCATCACATCGATCAGCCTGCCCGCCCGTGGTTTTATCTTTGTATGTCTGTCTATCCACTCTTCAGCCCACTCGACGCTCTCACTGTCTTTAATCCATTTCACACACACACACACACACACACACACACACACACACACACACACACACACACTGTCTCTTTCTCATGCTCTCTCACACTCTCTTCCTGTCTGATATTGAACCTATTAAAAATACAGTGTGCTCCCCCCCCCCCCCCCTTTTTCCCATACTCTCGCCGGATGTCTTATAGAGAAATGTTCTTCCCGGTTGTCACAATGTTTATCTTTTAGAAACGTGTTCTCCCCGGTTGTCACAATGTTTATCTTATAGAAACATGTTCTCCCGGTTGTCACAATGTTTATCTTAGAGAAACATGTTCTCCCCGGTTGTCACAATGTTTATCTTAGAGAAACATGTTCTCCCCGGTTGTCACAATGTTTATCTTAGAGAAACATGTTCTCCCCGGTTGACACAATGTTTATCTTATAGAAACATGTTCTCCCGGTTGTCACAATGTTTATCTTAGAGAAACATGTTCTCCCCGGTTGTCACAATGTTTATTTTATAGAAACATGCTCTCCCTGGTTGTGACAATGTTTATCTAATAGAAACACGTTCTCCCCGGTTGTCACATTGTTTATCTTATAGAAATATGCTTCCTCCGGTTGTCACAATGTTTATCTTATAGAAATATGCTTCCTCCGGTTGTCACAATGTTTATCTTATAGAAATATGCTTCCTCCGGTTGTCACAATGTTTATCTTATAGAAATATGCTTCCTCCGGTTGTCACAATGTTTATCTTATAGACACATGTTTTTTGTCAGTTGTCACAATGTTTGTCTTACAAAGACATGATGTCCCCTGTTGATACAATGTTTATCTTAGAGAAACATGTTCTCCCCGGTTGTCACATTGTTTATCTTATAGGAATATGCTTCCTCCGGTTGTCACATTGTTTATCTTATAGGAATATGCTTCCTCCGGTTGTCACATTGTTTATCTTATAGGAATATGCTTCCTCCGGTTGTCACAATGTTTGTCTTATAGACACATGTTTTTTGTCAGTTGTCACAATGTTTGTCTTACAAAGACATGATGTCCCCTGTTGATACAATGTTTATCTAATAGAAACATTTTCTTCTAGGGTGTCACAATGTTTGTCTTATAGAAACATGCTCTCCCCTATTGTCACAATGTTTATCTAATAGAAACATGTTCTCCCTGGTTGTCACTATGTTTATTTTAAAGAAACGTGTTCTCCCTATTGCCATAATGCTTGTCTTATAGAAACATGTCCTCCTCGGTTGTCATATTGTTTATCATATAGAAACATGCTCTCCCTGGATGTCACATTGTTTATCTTATAGAAACATGCTCTCCCCGGTTGTCACAATGTTTATCTATTAGAAACGTGTTCTCCCCGGTTGCCACAATGTTTATCTTATAGAAACATGCTCTCCCCGGTTGTCACAATGTTTATCTATTAGAAACGTGTTGTCCCCGGTTTGCCACAATGTTTATCTATTAGAAACGTGTTCTCCCCGGTTGTGACAATGTTTATCTCATAGAAACATGTTTTGCCTTGTTGCCACAATGTTCATTTAATAGACACATGTTCTCTTCAGTTGTCACAATATTTATCTTATAGAAACGTGTTCTCCCCGGTTATCACAATGTTTGTCTTATAGAAACATGTTCTCCCCGGTTATCACAATGTTTGTCTTATAGAAACATGTTCTTCTATGTTGTCACATTGTCGGAATGTTTCTCATTGACTCATGTTCTTTCTGTTTAGGTACAGAACCCCGTTTTCTTAAAGCTTGTCACAATGTTCCATTTGGTTACAGTTTTCATCTACAGACATGTTTCCCCCCCCCTCAGGTTCGCGTAATATTTTTTAAAATTGTCACAGTGTTCATATTTAAAAGAACATGTTCATCCTGGGTGTCAAAATGTTCATCTATAGAAACTTAGCTGTCACAATTTTCGTTAATAGAAACAGGTTCCTTCTGTTTGTCATGTTTATCTATAGCAGTGTTTCTCAACATATGGGTCGTGACTCAAAGACCATCGCAAAACACATATTCACTGAAGTTATGAAGTAACAAGGAAAATAGCTGTATGGTAGGGCGGGGTTTAGCCACAACATGAGGAACTGTAGTATAGGGTCGTCTCATTTGGAAGGTTGAAAACCATTGTTCTATAGAAACGGGACCAACCACCATTGCGGATAACTAAAACGGTCAGTTTAATGAAAGATAGAAACAAAACATAATCATAAAATAAAGCCACGAAACAAACTCTGGTACACAAAATTGTCTGACTCTACAAATTGACGCTGATAGATGGAGAGCAGGGATATACTCAAGTCTATTTTTAGTGCTGACCTTTAACCTTATCAATGCCATTTTCTTTTCTCCAGGAGGCATTTTATATCAAATAGACTATCGCGTTTATTTTCACGTAGAGAGGGAGGGAGAGAGAGAGAGAGAGAGAGAGAGAGAGAGAGAGAGAGAGAGAGAGAGAGAGAGAGCATTTTTTGAGTCAAACGGTCACAAACTTGTGAAAAAAGGTATTTTATTGGTAAAGCATGTTATGTTCATATAACAGTATACAAATATGAAGTAAAGTATACGAAAGCATCGATGGTATATGCACATATACATACATATATGTACATTCATACGTACGTACGTACATACACACACACACGCACGCACGCACGCACACACGCACGCACGCACACACACATACACACATACACACATACACACACACACATACACACATACACACATACACACGCACGCACGCACGCACACACAGACAGACAGACAGACAGACAGACAGACAGACAGACATACAGACAGACATATATATATATATATATGGCCGTGTGTGTATGTATTCACACACACACCCACTTGCACGCCTATACACACCCTCTAATACATAAACACTCATATATACTCGCACATACACATATTCATACACACACTCATACATATACCTATGTTTATAGGCATGCACACACACAACAGATTGCATTCATTTCACATACACACACACACGCGCATATATATATATATATATATATATATATATATGTGTGTGTGTGTGTCTGTGTGCGCACACACAAACACATTTAGTATCATAAACACGTGTGAATGCCAAAGAGAGAGAGAGAGAGAGAGAGAGAGAGAGAGAGAGAGAGAGAGAGAGATGGGTAAACAGACAAATATAGCAGGTGACAGAGGGAGGCAGGCAGGCAGGTAGACAGACGTGACAGACAGACAGACAAGACCGACCGACCGACTGATCGAGAGACAAGACCGACCGACCGACCGACCCACCGACCGACCGATCGACCGACTGGTTGGCCGGCCGGCCGGCCGGCCGGCAGATAGATAGATAGATAGATAGATAGATAGATAGATAGATAGATAGATAGATAGATAGATAGATAGATAGATAGATAGATAGATAGATAGATAGATAGATAGATAGATAGATAGATAGATAGATAGATAGATAGATAGATAGATAGATAGATAGATAGATAGATAGATAGATAGATAGATAGATAGATAGATAGATAGATAGATAGATAGATAGATAGATAGATAGATAGATAGATAGATAGATAGATAGATAGATAGATAGATAGATAGATAGATAGATAGATAGATAGATAGATAGATAGATAGATAGATAGATAGATAGATAGATAGATAGATAGATAGATAGATAGATAGATAGATAGATAGATAGATAGATAGATAGATAGATAGATAGATAGATAGATAGATATTAGAAAATGACAAGCTAGAGAAATAGCGCATAAGCTTCAGACGAGATGAGAGAAATCGCTTCACCGGACAGCAAAAATGTGATTACATGAGAGAGTTCAGTTTCCAATTGAGTAAGAAAATCAATGTTTACGAACCCAAAGACCGGTGTGTTTCAAAGGCAAAGTACGTTCTTAAGGATATTTTTTTGTTTTAATACTAGTAATTGTAGTAGAAACTGCAGTGTTGGTAACAGAGTAGTAGTAGCAGCAGCAGCAGCAGCTGTGCAGCATAAGCAGTAGTTGTGGTGGTAGTAATAATAATAATGATAATAATAGTGGCAGTAGTAGCAGCAGTCAAGTTAGTCTTTTCTTTTGAGCCTGTAGCAGCGCCTAGAGCAAAAGGTATAGTTTTTTTTTTATGTCTGGTGGTTTGTTTGCCACCTGTGTTTGGTCTTGGATGTTCATTGGGCCCATAGTTAGGTCTTCCCTGATGATAGTTCTTCTCCGGGTTTCTCTTGGTCTTCCGAGTTTTCTTTTCCCTTCTGTTGTCCGTATAAGGGCTTGAAAATAGGAAGTTGTGGGGTCAAGTCGTCGTGCTGATGTGTCAGCTGAGGGGATTTATGGGTCATTGAGGGCTCACGACTGGGATAATTATGTCAAAGAGTGCGAGTGTGGTGTCTCGTGATTAGGTACCGGTGGCTCATGTTTAGGCTTGATGGGGGAGTCTGGTCTTATCCATTTTGATTGCAAGGCCCATTTAGTTTCACAACACTTAGTGCATTAATATCTGTTTTCGCTGTTATCGCTTGCCTGTAACAACTACTACTGCTTCTACTGGACTATGTTGATTCTATCACTAGCGCAAATGCTGGTATTACTGCAGATGTATCAGCAGCGTGGGAGGGGGCGGGGAGACAACAACAACTGGGGATGTCTAGGCACACACACACCAAAAAAAAACTAAAGGGGGAGGGGGTGGTTCTAATAATCCTAGTGTAACAAAATAATAATGATGAGCTGAATGAAAAAATAAATAAAATGCTGTATTCTTAAACCTAATGACATGTATAAACAAATACTTTTTAAGAGAATTTATAGACATGATTACAGTTTCTGGGCGATGGAGGGGGTGGGGGGGGGGGTTGAAAAGTAACTGAAACCTCGCCCCCTCCCTCTCCTCCCCCTGCACTATGACTCATAATAGGCACAAGGACCTTGAAGTTTTGTCCACTTGAGGCTTTTCTCTCGCAGTTATTTTATATTTTTATGATAGCAGAGCTGACAGTTGGTAAATTTGTGAAAGCTTATGTGGAAGCTGCGGAGATGTGGTTTTATAGACGAATGATGAGAATACCCTGGACAAATAGAAAGAGTAATGAAAACGTTTTGAAAGAAACCGACTCACGAAGATAACGGATTGGCCACATCAGAAAGAGACAATCTAAATTCTGTGGTCATGTGATGAGAAGAAATAAACTTCAGTCTTAACAGTGTTCATAACGAATGTTACATCTTCTCTTGACACTTTAATGAGGTACAAGGTAGAAGAGAAGAAGCAGAAGAAGAAGAAGAAGAAGAAGAAGAAGAAGAAGAAGAAGAAGAAGAAGAAGAAGAAGAAGAAGAAGAAGAAGAAGAAGAAGAAGAAGAAGAAGAAGAAGAAGAAGAAGAAGAAGAAGAAGAAGAAGAAGAAGAAGAAGAAGGTGATGATGAGATGGCCAAAAAAAAAAACTGGAGTACATCGTGAGGGTAGGAAAGTTGGAGGGGAGGAGAGACAGAGGGAGACCGAGAGAACAGATGCTGGACAGTTTGACATCAGGGCATGGAAAACATTCTGTGTCAGGACTGACTGAAAGTAGACAAGAAAGTTGTGGATAGACATAACTACCAAAGCCACACGGTATGGACTTTCAGAAGAAGACAAAGGGCCAAGGGTTACCGCTCACCTCCCGTCCCCACGCCTACTTGATCACAGTGCTGCTGCCTCCATCCCCAACCCCATGCTTTTTTTTTAACATTAGAGGTATTAGTCTCCACCCCCTCCCCCCAGCACGCCCTCCTTATTTCACCCTCCCCTCAGTACACACTCTCACAGGAAAGCTTCCCAGTTTTTTTTATCTGACGAAATAATTATTTGTGTGTTCGTTCCCCCTTTTAATCATTCCAGCTCACTGTCTGTAATTGAGATAATGATATTCTGCTCTTCACGGACTCCTTAACTACACCCCAACCCCCACCCACCCCTCAGTCATTCTCGCTACAGACACAGAGACCTACGTAATTATTCTGTTTTCGTTTTGATTTGTTTCGCTTTGATGTCGCCGGCTCCTCTCTGTGTTTTTGATAATCTTCTGCCGTGCGCCGTCGAGTGTTGGTCCTGTCGTCTGCTGATTGCTCTATGATGAGGTTGCTGATGTTGTGGCAACGAAATGCACGATTCTGTCTAATTAAATGCGCATTCGGTCTGGTAACTTCTTCTTCTTCCTCTTCTTCTTCTTCTTCTTCTTCTTCTTCTTCTTCTTCTTCTTCTTCTTCTTCTTCTTCTTCTTCTTCTTCTTCTTCTTCTTCTTCTTCTTCTTCTTCTTCTTCTTCTTCTTCTTCTTCTTCTTCTTCTTCTTCCTCTTCTTCTTCTTCGCGTTCACTGGTATTTTTATTTAAATTCAGTTAAAATAAAAGAGATCCGGGAGTTCCCAGGAAAGTCCTATATTCTAGGGGTGTTATGTCTGTCCTGACCGCTTCAGAGACACCCACGAACCCTAGCTCTAACACCCTAAACTATTGGACTTTATCGGGAAATCCCGGATTTGCTTTGTTTGGGGTGAACTATAATTAAAGTACCCGTTCACCGGCTGTATACTCTAGCTGAAAGTTCTAGTCATTCGTCCACTTCTTGACTTCAGTCTTGTTCCAGAACTTGAGTTTTGCGTGCGCTTCCCCGCTTGCCACGCAGATGCACTCAACAAGTCATTAAAGTCAGGCGCCTTGTTTCTGCACATTTAGCCAGTCTTCTGTGTTTGTCTTTAAAAGGACACTCGGCACGTTATGCTATGGTTTACAATTTGCTTACAATAATATCTGCCCCCTTCGGCCCAACACATCCTATTTCCGCGGAACCATAATTAGTCGCCTTCTACGACATGCTTGGTGTAGAGAGAGAGAGAGAGAGAGAGAGAGACGGTGGGGGGGGGGGAGGCTGTGGGTCTTTTCCTCTCTCCCCTAAATGTTGTCACTCTGCTCACACGTGGATACATAACAAGCTAAACTTAATACGAGAGGGCCGCGTTAGCGCCGTCGATAAGAGGCTCGCTTTCAAATCCAGCTGCCACTCGCTGCAGCCCACGGTCGGTGTTCGAAACTGGGTGGCTCCCGGGGATCACTCAGCCTCTAGGAAATGGGTACCAGAGTGATACTTTGGGGTAAATGGAGTAACATCGCTGTAGCTACAGAGTTACGTGCGAACGGCGACACAGGCGGACAATTCTTATCTGCTGTCTGTACTGGTGGCAGAGCACTTATGGTTTATAACCGTGTGCAATGACGCTGGTTTACATCTCCCGACTTTACCTTTACCTTTACTAAATACGAGAAAGATATAACCCTGTAGGAGAAACCACCGCAGAAATCTTCAAATTTGTACTGGTATCTTTCTTTCGTTTTTCCTTTTTTTTTTTTATATTTTGTTTCGTTTATTTTCCGCCGACAGCAACCAGATTTAAAAAAATAAAAAGTTGACGGGAAATAAACGAAAAAAAAAAACCACGGAAAAACTAAAGAAAGAAGCCAGTTCAAATTGGCAGATTTCTGCTGTGGTATATCTTTCAATAGTTGTAAATTCAGTCAAAATGAGTTTTCCAGACATTTCTCCTGCACCTGAAGGAGTCACCGAGTAGATCTCGTCATCGCCTAGCCTGGCCTATATATTCCGTGCAACTGACTGGCAACTCCCGACACGAACACTTGGAGCATTGCCAACTGTTTGCAAACTCCTGGAACAGAGCTTTTCAAACTGTGGGTCGTGACAACTAACTGTGTCGTCTGGTGTGTGAAAGTGTGCAGCGTGAATGTAAAGCGTTAAATATAATATTTGTAAGATGTTCATTTCTTTTATGTCACCTGATCTCGGGGACTCCGAGATTTCGTATAGAAATCCGTGAAAAATCTAATAGTATAGGGGTGTTTAGGTGTGAAATAAACACCAACTGACACTGTCCCCCCCCCCCCCCTTCCCCGCCCCCCAACATTGGACTTTCCGAGAATTCCCTACAAAATCTCGGAACTCCCATGATAGGGTTAAATAAAAGAAAATAACAATACAAGTGGCGCAACAGCTATTAGGAGGCACGGGACTTACAGTCCATGGTGATGGCGAGTGTGACTAGCAAGACCCGTCCGTGTCAAGACAAATCTTCCATAATGATAGCATGGGATTTTAAAACCGTTGTTGTCAACATTTGTGTTTAGTGTGTTTCTTCTCAGACGCTGAGCTCTCATCCCTTCTGCAATGATTTCTTCCTTCAGGCTCATTCCTTTCTGCAATGATTTTTTCCTTCAGTCTCATCCCTTTCTGCAATGATTTCTTCCTTGAGTCTCATCCCTTTCTGCAATGATTTCTTCCTTCAGTCTCATCCCTTTCTGCAATGATTTCTTCCTTGAGTCTCATCCCTTTCTGCAATGATTTCTTCCTTCAGTCTCATCCCCTGCCTTATGTGCCCCCTCCGCACAACACGGTCTATGGCTTTTGTTCCTAGAAGTCCACCTTAATACCTGTATCCTTCATGTCCCGCTTGCACACATGTATTTATCGTAGTGCAGGTCCAGGACCTTCTGTATAAATAGAGCAGGTCGTGTGAAGGTCGACCTCAACATTGTCTACCCGTCTTTAGTTTACCATAAAGGATGCCCTTAGAAACTCTGCCATCCTACATTCTCTAGGTGTGGGCCAGCGCTATCAATACGCGGCACGAGGAGCCGCGGTGGTGTAGTGGCTAGACGCTCGCGTGTGGTTTCCAAGGTCGTGACGGAGCCGAATTTTTTTTTCTCTCCAGGAAATGATCTTGACTCCCTGGTCGACCCAGCCTTAGAAGGGTACCAGGTAAAGTTCTGGGAAGTAAAGGCTACCGGCATGATGCTGACCGCACCACCCACCGAGTCCCGATTGGTTTATAAAATATAGGTCTAGCCCTATATGCCCAATACGCAGTAAGGCGTGGGAAAAGGTCGTTTGTGACTGTGGACAAGACTTATGGGACGCACTGTAATTCTTGGGAGTCGCCGTGGCGTAGCGGCTAGACGCTCGCGTGCGTATCGGAAGGCCGAGGGTTCGCTCCCGGGAAGTAAAAGCGGCCGGCATGATGCTGACCACATTACCCATCTTGTGCCGATTAGTCTATAAAAATATAGGTCTAGCCCTATATGCCCAATACGCAGTAAGGCGTGGGAAAAGGTCGTTTGTGACTGTGGACAAGACATATGGGACGCACTGTAATTCTTAAGAGTCGCCGTGGCGTAGCGGCTAGACGCTCCCGTGCGGATCGGAAGGCCGAGGGTTCGCTCTCTGGCAGAACCGGACTTAAAAAAAAAAGACCTTGACTCCCAGGTCAACCCGGCTGCAGTCCCGGGAAGTAAAAGCGACCGGCATGATGCTGACCACATCACCCATTTTGTGCCGATTAGTCTTTAAAAATATAGGTCTAGCCCTATATGCCCTATACTCCCGAAGGCGTGGAAAAGGGACCTTTCCTTTACTGTAATTATTGCTACTAGTCAGTTTGTTTTATTAGTGTTACTCTTGGCAATGGCAAGCTCGAAAATATTTAACATGTTTGCTATCAGCGAAAGGTTCTTGGGAGTCGCCGTTTGACAGTTGACATTACAAAGAAAACACCATTCGGACTTTTATAGAATGAAGCTATGCGGCTGATCCTGGGTTGTACTTGAGACACCCCGATTGTGCACATGCGATACATCCTTGCATTGCTGTTATCATACACATATTCATCAAGCGGAAGACAGAGAAAGATGGCAGTTTTGTGGGCTAGTGCTTCCATCGATATACCTCTACGACCCTAACGGGTCGAAGGCTATGTTATTACAGTTTATGTATGTGTCCATATCTCTTATACGGGGTTACTTTAACTCTTATGATTCGCTAGTAGGCTGAATTACTGGGTCGTGAAATTAAACAGATCTGAAAAGTGTGTGACCTACATGAAAAGTTTAAGAAGCTCTGTCGTAGACATTTCCAAACGGTCTGTTGATCTATTTAACATGCAGAACCATGCCCTATTTGGTGTGTAAGCATTACAAGAAAAACACCATTCGGACAGCAATCACGATATGACGTCATTTTAGCAGTTAACTTTTTAGTTTCGTATTGTGTACATCAATGTGTGTATGGCCTCATGCACATAAGAGTAAGTTACAGGGGAAACCTTGAAGCAGTTCAGCTCGAGAAGTAAATTTACAAAGAGGTTTGAGGTTTAAACAATATCATGATTAATATCATAGCACACTGGCGTAACCCATAAGTCTTCCGTTCTTCTAACTCAAGTCTGAGTCCGAGGAAGCTCAGCACAGTGCACAGGCTCTGTAGCACCGGTGATGATTCTGAAATACTTTGGGTAGATTTTAACTCCAAATTTTGCCCAGGCAGCTCCGTTAGGCTACTTTTTTTTATTTCCAACTGCCAAGGTATTTTTTACGTGCGGAGCAGTACACACGGGCGTCCGATCTCACTAACCAGAGACCAAGGCGAATTACTAGAAGTCCCAAGTCCACGTGAAAAAATCCCAGCCCTTACCAGGGATTGAACCCGGCACCTCTAGCACTCGAGGCGGACACTATGCCTCGAGACCACGCAGCCTCCTAATTTACAGGGAATCATGGGATTATCTTATGTGTGAGACATAAAGTCTGATGAGTCATGGGGTCTGATAAGACATGAGGTCTGATGAGACATGGAGTTTTAAGACACATTGGGTCTGACGGGACATGGAGTCTGACGGGACATGGAGTCTGATGAGACATGGGGTCTGATGAGACATGGGGTCTGATGAGACATGGGGTCTGATAAGACATGAGGTCTGATGAGACATGGGGTCTGATGAGACATGGAGTCTGATAAGGCATGAGGTCTGATGAGACACGGGGTCTGATGAGACATGAGGTCTGATGAGACATGGGGTCTGATGAGACATGGGGTCTGATGAGACATGGAGTCTGATAAGACATGAGGTCTGATGAGACATGGGGTCTGATGAGACATGGGGTCTGATGAGACATGAGGTCTGATGAGACATGGGGTCTGATAAGACATGGGGTCTGATAAGACATGGGGTCTGATGAGACATGAGGTCTGATAAGACATGGGGTCTGATAAGACATGAAGTCTGATAAGACATGGAGTCTGATGAGACATGGAGTCTGATGAGACATGGAGTCTGATAAGACATGAGGTCTGATGAGACATGGGGTCTGATAAGACATGGGGTCTGATGAGACATGGGGTCTGATAAGACATGGGGTCTGATAAGACATGAGGTCTGATGAGACATGGAGTCTGATGAAACATGGGGTCTGATAAGACATGGGGTCTGATGAGACATGGGGTTTGATGAGACACGTGGTCTGAGGAGACATGGGGTCTTATGAGTTCTGGGGTCTGATGAGACATGGGGTCAAAGGAGTCATGGGGTCTGATGAGACATGGGGTCTGATGACACATGGGATCTGATCATGCGCTAGGCACTGCAAGCCATCAGTATCGGGCTTCACTAGATCTTCCTTCGAAGTTTAATTGTAACAGACCATATCCCACACCTTCAGATGTACTGGGCACATAGGGCTAGATTTATATTTTATAGGTAAGTCGTTAGTTGGTGGTGTGATCAACATAACCTTGGCCGCCTTCACTTCCCTGGAATTTGCTTGGTGCCTATAAAAAGCTGGGTCGACCTCAGAGTTATTTTTGAAAAAGTTCAGCTATGTGAAGATCTGAACTCACGACGTTTGGTTCCTCAGGCGAGCGTTCTTTAGAAGCGTAAAAAACGAGAATTATAAATAGCCTGACAACGACACGTAGGACACCCAAGCCAAGAAATTTAACATGACCAGTGAAACAAAACACGTTAGTAAGAAGATCGACAATCTGGTCACTAGATTGCCTTGTATTTTCTAAATGTCGCCTTGTGGTTTCTCAAAGTTGCTAACGGTTGCCTCGTCGAAGAACTTCAGTGACTGAAATATTAACACCAGCGAACAACTGGAGAAATGCAGTGGTTAACTTACAGTGTCCCAAAGGAGAAAGACATCGAGCTGGCTATGAAACAACAGCGCGTGAAAGACATAGCACACTTTAGGAATTAACAAGGATAGCGGCCGAATTATCAAGAAACTTCGGTAAACGACATATGAAGACCAGTGAACAACTTGAGATGTACATTGCGTGACTTATGGTGTCCAACGACCCTAAAAACGCTTTATCTAACTAGATTACACAACGACTCGACCCTCTCACTGAACTTCCACAACTAACACTGCGAATCGACAGCAACCTCGTTTGCTCTAATTTTCCTACAGTAACAGTTACCTAAATGAAGCAGATAAGTTAATCTTTTATAACTGAAGTACAAATTCAACAACGATCAAACAAGACTGTCTGTTTTACCAGGGCAGACGTAAAGTCAGAACCACATCTTTCAGTATTCAGAATGCCGGGTGCAGGTGGCGAAGTGCGAAAGATTCTAGAAATCGTAGCGTTCTGCTATTGTAGTATGCACCTGATGAAATACAGTGAAATATGCCAGGCAATAAATTGTGCAATCTATTGTGTGTGTCTTCTTTGTTCAAATTTACAAACGGGGAAACATTGCTTTGATTTTCGAATTTTTCTGTTTTGTTAGATAAAAAAAAAGTTATTAGCCAATACACGACTTGCCCCTTCTCCAAGCCAACGGCATCTAACATTAGTGATTAGAAAGGATTACCATCACAGCACTCCGGACTAATCTAACAATGCGCTACGACACCCTTCCAATTTGTAATAATTTTCCTTGTATGATTCTACATAAAGTCATAGCACCATATTCCATGGCATTTTAGTGAACCCTCAGTGAAGACCCCCCCCCCCTCACCCGCTTAACAAACAGACACGGTAAATGGACCCTCTTACATTGACTGTTACTGGTGCCTGCGCAGAATAGAGGGAATTAAATGGTATGATAGAATTACTAACGTAGAGCTATGAGAGAAAACTAAACAGGCTCCAGTGGACCAAGAGGTGAGGCAAAGACGCTGGCGTTGGATAGGACACACATTGAGAAAACAGGAGAACTGCATAACTAGAATGTCTTTGCATTGGAACCCAACGGGGCATAGGAATAAAGAAAGGCCAATAAACACACGGAGAAGAGAGCTGGAGAATGAAGTTAGAAAGATGGAGAGGACATGGGGAGAGCTGCACGTGATAGCGAAGGATAGAAGTGAGTTGATTGAGATCCTATGCTCTATTAGGGGATAGAAAGACAGAAGAAGAAAAAGACACTGGCTGTTACATAATCTCAGTATACCTGAACAAATTTATTAGCCAGATGTTCTTGACTTTGATCTTCTTATTTCTAATTATCATTATATAATAACCTCGTGTAATGATATTATGTGACATTTTATTTAATGTCTTGTGCTTCTACAAACTGCAAGACTTGAAGTTATTTATATGGACAATTAAACGCTTGAGAAAAACTGCGATTGATTTTTTTTAAAATTGAAAGCGACAGAATTAGAATTGGCATTAGAAAGAATATTTCGCAATTCCGGGTATTGAATTAGAAGAGAAACAACATTATTCTGGTCAGACATTATTAGAAAGAAGATTGATCATTGTTTGTTATATAATTATCTTTGCACATCGGGGTAGGTCACCGTTAGAGAAACATTGGGGATGCTGAGTGAGCTCCCTTATATAGTTTGTTTTGTTTGTTTTAGTATCCAGAAGCCATGCATTGTTAACCCTTAGGCTCAGTATTATGGATATCGCAACCTTTCGGCCTTGATTCCATTGTAAATACCGTAAATCTGGGAGAAATGTGGCTTTCCTGCCTACCCCCGGGATTGAACCCGGACCACAAGGAGTTCGTCACCTGGTCTCCGCGCAATCCGGTTTAGCCAACTACGCTAGAGAGCCGGGCCTTTATATAGTTTAGAAGTCGTCCCTATGAGGGATGCAGTTTTTTTGTTATTTGAAGCCCCACCCTGGCTTTTGCCGGGCCGTAAATATAACCTCACGGGTGAAAGGGGTTCCTGGGACCTCTCCACGTGTGATCCTCATCCGCATGGTGGCACTTTGTGTTACCGGCTGTTTATCCGTGGGCGCCATTAAATTTTTTTTTCTTTAGAAGTTTAGGCTTATGACTCCCTTGTCTACACCACACGACTTCCAGTCAAAATTGACGCTAGGCAGGAGCACTGTTTGGAGCCGAGGCAAATTATTTGCTTCTGTCGGGCGGTGGCCGATGCATTTTTGCTCCATTTGTAGATAGGATATAGTTTCGTCGCCTAGCTTCTGAGTTGAATGCATGGCATGACACTGTGAGCTGCGGATTTCATTTGGAATGTTTTTTCGACTGTGACCAACGTGGTGGTGTGAAATGTAGATTCAGAAAATGGTGCGATGTCTGTCGTCGCAACGTTGGTGGTGCCCGTATGTGATTAAAATTGATCGCGTAGGCAACTGGTGATCTGTTGGTGACTTCTGCTACCATCAATGATGAACTGCATTTCTAATGTCAGACTGTTTGTGTTATCACTTCGGATCGCTACCGTATGCTTTAATGCGTGTGTATGCTAGATATGCTGTGACAGCTGTCTGTCAATTTTTCCACGAGAGACTGTGATAAACATTCTGTGTGTTTTTTGTTGCCACAGGAGCGGGGCAAAGATTGGGTGACCCGTTTGCTTTGAAGCTGAAACTAAAACTACACTACCCTAAAAGTGATAAATACAGCTGTAGTGGTAGTCTTACACTCACCATACACTTAACCCAGTTGCTAACCTCAAGCCATCGCTCATATCGGGATAAACATTGAAACAGAAGTGTTCTTCGTTACTTGACAATAAATAAGATGCCAGCTCACTTGATTCCATCGATCAATATCATTTCCGCTCCGTGCGTGAATTTCTAACTCTGGGAAGTTACTTTATCCGTCTCTTTCTGTCCCGTTTTACGTCAGAGTGTGGGTATTTTGTGCGTAATTATGTACATCGACAGGTAAACCAATCTTGAATGAAACCAGTCGTCAGAAACTGCTTTGAAATACGATTTTACAATTTTAGACCAAGCTGAACTTTATCGAGAAGGTATTCTGGTTGACAGTGATTACATATGGGGTAGGAGGGAGGGTGCAATCTGAGATAGGCTAACGCTTAGTAAAGAAGAAAATCTGAGACAGCAGGCTGACGTTTGGTAGAAATTGTAATACGAGAGAACAGATTGGTAAAGTAGACAGTCTGAGACAGTAGGCTGACTGGTAGAAATTGTAATACGAGAGAACAGATTGGTAAAGTATACAATCTGAGACAGTAGGCTGACGTTTGGTAGAAATTGTAATACGAGAGAACAGATTGGTAAAGTATACAATCTGAGACAGTAGGCTGACGTTTGGTAGAAATTGTAATACGAGAGAACAGATTGGTAAAGTAGACAATCTGAGACATTAGGCTGACGAGTGGTAGAAATTGTAATACGAGAGAACAAATTGGTAAAGTAGACAGTCTGATACAGTAGGCTGACGTGTGATAGAAATTATAATACGAGAGAACAGATTGGTAAAGTAGACAGTCTGAGACAGTAGGCTGACTGGTAGAAATTGTAATACGAGAGAACAGATTGGTAAAGTAGACAGTCTGAGACAGTAGGCTGACTGGCAGAAATTGTAATATGAGAAAACAGATTGGTAAGTAAAGTAGGCAGTGTCAGACAGCAGGCTGACGTTTGGTAGAGTAGATAGTCTGAGACAGTAGGCTGACGTGTGGTAGAAATTGTAATACGAGAGAACAGATTGTTAAAGTAGACAGTCTGAGACAGTAGGCTGACTGGTAGAAATTGTAATACGAGAGAACAGATTGGTAAAGTAGGTAGTGTCAGACAGCAGGCTGACGTTTGGTAGAGTAGATAGTCTGAGACAGTAGGCTGACGTGTGGTAGAAATTGTAATATGAAAGAGCAGATTGGTAAAGTAGGTAGTGTGAGATATCATGCTGACGTTTGGAGCATGCTGACTTTTGGTATAGGCAGTCTGAGATAGTAGACTGACATGTGGTATAGTAGGCAACATGAGATAGTAGGCTGACGTTTTGTAGAATAGGCAGTCTGAGATAGATCTCTGTGGGCTGACGTTTTGTACAGTACGCAGTCTGAGATAGTAGGCTGACGTATTGTAGAGTAGGCAGTCTGCGATAGTGGGCTGACTTTTGATGGTCTAGGTAATCTGGAGATAATAGGGTGGCGTTTGGTAGTGTTAGTTATCTGAGATAGTAGGCTGAAAGTTTGTAAAGAAGTTAATCAATGTTTAGTAGACAGCCAGAGTTGTTAATCTGAGATTGTAGGCTGAAGTTAGAGTACATAATCTGAAAATATAGGCTGAAGATAAAGTAGATAATCTGAGGTTGAAGGCTGGAGATAGAGTAGATAATCTGAAATTGTGGGCTGAAGATAAAGTAGATAACCTGAGACACTAGGCTGAAGTTAGAGAAGATAATCTCAGATTGTAGGCTGATGGCAAAGTAGATATTCGTAGATTGTAGGCTGAAGTTAGAGTAGATAATCTCAGATTGTAGGCTGAAGTTAGAGTAGATAATCGCAGATTGTAGGCTGACGTTAGAGTAGATAATCTCAAATTGTAGGCTGAAGTTAGAGTAGATAATCTCAGATTGTAGGCTGAAGTTAGAGTAGATAATCTCAGATTGTAGACTGAAGTTAGAGTAATCTGATTCTAGGCTGAAGATAGAGTAGATAATCTGAGATTGTAGACTGAAGTTAGAGTAGATAATCGCAGATTGTAGGCTAAAGTTAGAGTAGATATTCTTAGATTGTAGGCTGAAGTTAGAGTAGATAATCTGAGAATGTAGGCTGAAGTTAGAGTAGATAATCACAGATTGTAGGCTGAAGTTAGAGTAGATAATCGTGGATTGTAGGCTGAAGTTAGAGTAGATATTCTCAGATTGTAGGCTGAAATCAGAGTAGATAATCTGAGATTGTAGGCTGAAGTTAGAGTAATCTGATTCTAGGCTGAAGTTAGAGTAGATAATCGCTGATTGTAGGCTGAAGTTAGAGTTGATAATCTCAGATTGTAGGCTGAAGTTAGAGTAGATAATCTCATATTGTAGGCTGAAGTTAGAGTAATCTGATTATAGGCTGAAGATAGAGTAGAGAATCTGAGATTGTAGGTTGAAGATAAAGTAGATAATTTGATTCTAGGCTAAAGATAGAGTAGCAAATCTGAGATTGTAGACTGAAGTTAGAGTAGATGATCTAAGATAGTAGGCTGAAGTTACAGTAGCGAATCTGAGATTGTAGGCTGGAAATAGAGTAGATAATCTGAAACTGTGGGCTGAAGATAAAGTAGATAATCTGAGACAGTAGGCTGATGTTAAGTAGAGTGGTCAGAGATAGACTGCGGGTTTTGTCAGATTCAAGAATTTGGCACTAATATATATTTATATAAGTTTATATTTGCACTTGTGTTTAGACTGTAATGTATTTCCTTGGCCATGAATTCTCCCTCTTCGGTAAAGCTTCCTCTTTCTGTAAGTGGGAAAAGGGGGGGGGGGTATAGAGAACTCTTCGATAGACTTAAATAGAAAAATACCAGACACAAATAGCGCCAGAAGGAGATTCCAGAATTGTCCCTCTTAAAGATTCCAGCGCAAACGTTCGATACTCGCCTGGCTACGTCAACGCGGTGACGCAGTCTAGTTGATTGATTGATCATTGTGAAAAGACGTCATTTCCCACGGGACACGCCCATTTGTGACCAGTTTTGGCGCGAAGAGTAATCATGTTAACTATACACTTTACACATCCGTCTATTCGTCCTCCTCCCCATACTTCCGTTCTCCTTCCGCCACACCCCTCCTTCTCCCGCCACTCCTCGCCCTCCACTTCCCGCAATTCCCCTCCACCTCCCAGTTCTAGCATAGCACCAATACAGCTCTCTCCAGTTGTCGCCTATTCTTTACCTTCAGCTTTACGAATGCCCTTCGCAATCCCGAAATATCCGGTTCGATCCCAGCTGCAAGGGATTTGATAGCAGACTGCATTGATTTGATTTCGAAAATGGTATATGGCATCGATGGGTTAGAAAGCAGTGGCAAACTACAGAACGTAAACTTGCCTAGTAAAACAACAAATATCCACACACACACAAATGCTGGGGTTGGTATTATAAGGTTAGATTTAGATATAAGCTAAATAAGCTACGCTTAGGGCCTCAAAATCTGCAGGGGCCTAAACAAATTCTCCTTTTTCACAGATTAAATTTTTCTTTTTAAATTTTTTTAAAGCAATATTTTTAACTTAGAGCTTTTCTATTAGATTATATAATATAATTTCTGTGATTTTTGCAAACGCATTATCTATTATTTATTTTAATAAAATTAAACAACAAAATATTTCCATTATCCGTATACTTAAACGGCGTATATATTTTATAGTTTTTTTGAGATTAGCTTTTACGTTTTATACCTGCATTTATTTCTTTGACTCTGTGGGTTCCATTTTAAGGACAATCTAATAATAAATTAGCACGTTTTTTTGACGCGTTTCCATTCAAAGCCAGCGTCTTGTCCTTAACTACTACCACTAAATTTTGTTCTGTCTGTGCAGAGACATAATCACTTTTTTGGGTGCGTTTTCATTGCAACTTTATTTTACCCCCCCCCCTCCACCCTACCCCCCCCCCTTTCCCGGCCATAAGTTGAAGACCCCTTTGTGCGAGCTTTATCACGTGAAAAGCTGCTTTTGATTGTAATATTTGTGATTTCATATTGATTTATTATCTAAACATATTATGACATAGAATCCGATCGTAATTTAATTTAAAATGTTAATATAATATAATTTAATATCTAAACATATTGTGATATAATATCTAAAAAAGAATAATTTAGTGCCTAAGAATAATATAATTAAATACCCAAACACGATGTAATTTTACACCTCAACATAACAGTTTAATATGTAAACATAATATACGTTAATATTTAAACACATTACATTATAATATCGAAAACCTAATATCTAAACATAACATGATTACATATATAAAAAATGATGCTTCTTGATATACCTTACCTTGTTAGCTTTGTAAGACTTCACAAAAAGTATATAGGACAATTGAAACTCATCCTAAATCTGATCCCATTTAAGTTCAGCAACGTTTAGTGACACGCTTTGTTAATTAACAAGTAATTTGCACAGATATACACACACAGACACGAGTGCAACAGTTAACAATCACCAAGCGAAAAACTGTGCTCTATGAATTGTTGAATCCCTGTATACATTTGCTGAAAGTCTGGCATAAAGTGAGAATGGGAGAAACGTGTATCTTTACGGATATAGAGTGGCGGATGTCCCGCACATGATTTATGCTAAGCTGGCGCCAACTGTTTTCCGCGCGATGAAGACTGCAGGAGGCGCGAACCCTTATTTCTAGAAGAAGTTTTGTTCAACTGTCTTGAAAGATCGAAATACCCAGTCAGTTTCCCCTACCTGCTTCCTCCACCAGTCGCTGCGCGTCTCCGTCCTGCCTGGCGTCAGATGCACACACATCCTCTCATTTCGTATCACATACTTATACACAGAAACACACTGCTCACATTTTGTGTCCGTGAAATAGTATTTTAGATATAACATTTTCCCTGGAAACTCAGCTGCCATAATTCTGTTAAAATAAGTTACTTGTTAGTTGTTACTCTTTTCGACATCACAGCACATCGGTCAGATCTATTCGTGCTCCGTCTTCCGATGCAGCAGCCAGTCATCTCGATGCCTCCAAGCTTACAGTGCCCGGTAGTAGTAGCATTTGATTGGCATATTTGTTTTCTCGTTTAACCGCCTTCCGTTTCTGCGCGCTTGTCCTCGTTTCAAACATTTAAAAAAAGGCGGTTTTTTCTTTTTCTTTTTCGCGTTTATCAGCTGTAAACTCTAGCGGGAAGTTCTGTTTGTTTGTCTACTTCTGGACTGTAGTTCTGTTCCAGAACCCGAATGTTGCGTGTGCATCCATTTTAAAGATCTGACTCATTTGTGTGCAGACTATTGGTTCATTGCCTTTTGAGCTGATGTACTTCGACTTCCAAGGTAGCTCCCAATTAGTCGACTCTTCTTTTACGACAGGCTTTTGGGTAGGCAGTGGGTTGGACTGTCCTGTGACGTCATCTGGGGTGGGATATTATTAAAGTACCAATAACAGAAAAGAGCTTCAATAACTCCACCAATTCCAGAAATATCCAACCCTCTGAAGACCCCCTTTCACAACAAAGGGTCCCCGTGTGGGTTCCGGGGCCCAGTTATGAGGAGAACAAAAATGGACTCCTTGCCTGCCCAAAATCATGTCGTAAGAGTCGACCAACTGGGAGCTTTCTTCGAAGTCGGAGTACATCTACCTGACAGGCAAGGAACCAACAGTCTGCATGCAAATGAGTCAGACCTATGAAACGGATGTACACACAGCAGTCAGGTTCTGGAACAGGACTAGAGTCCAGAAGTGGACGAACAACGATATCTTTCCGCCGGCGCTTACAACCGGTGAAAGCGAAGAAGAAGAAGAAGAAGAAGAAAAAGACGAAGAAGAAGAAGAAGAAGAAGAAGAAGAAGAAACAAAGTCTTACCGCGCAAATAATGCTAGAGGCCTAATGTTTAGATCATTGTCACTCCGTGAATGATGTAGGCAACATCACGTCGACCGACTTTACTTCCCAAAACGTTACCTAGTACCAATTTTAGGCGGGATCGACCAGCAAGATAAAGTATATTTTTTAAATCACACTGGATAAAGATTCGACCCCACGACCTTCCGGTCAGCGGGCGAGCGTCTTACGGCTACGCCACTACAGCTCATCCGATCAGCTGAAGCCGAGTTCTTAATACGACTTTTTTTATCACCGATTTTTATGTGGCCTAAATATAGCCTGAATTGATGCAAAGCACGTGAGCGCTGCTAGAAACTCATTCTTACCGCCCCCTTCTCACTTTAGGGGGGAGGGGGGGGGGGGATTGAACTGAACTGAATTTCTACCCCACCAGGACATCACACAAGCGATAAACACCCGATGACACAAAGTGCCACCATGTGGATGAGGATCGCCGTGGAGAGGTCCCAGAAACCGCGTTCAGACATTTGGCCATATAAATGGCCTGCCTATATTGCGGCCCCTGGCAAAAGCCAGAGTGGGGCTTCAAATGACAAAAAATTTCGTCCTGAAAAGGACGAAACTGGTTCTGTCAAAAATATGAACTCCAACAATTCATAATAATGCTTATTATCACCGATTTTTATGTGGCCTAAAAATAGCCTGAATCGATACAAAGCACGTGAGCGCTGCAGGAAACTCAATTCTTCCCGCCCCCTTCTCACTTTTTTGGGGGGGATTATCGTTTAGCTACTTATAGCCTATTTTAATCACGAGAGTCACCACATCTCGTTCGCGCTGAAGAATTCTTGCCGGATCCCATTTATGTCGCGGCAGTTTCCACGGGCTGTCCTATAGTTTAAACTATAGTTTAAACAGGTTCTTAGTTGCAAATGTGTGATACCGGCAACGAGAATAATTGAAATGCGCGGCTTCTTTGCTTAAATATTAGGGAAATAATCGTTTCTTAAGTTAATCGTCGATGAACCAAATTTTGATTTCCACATCAGATGGAAAAAAAAAAAAGAGTGCTTCCGTGGCTTTCAAACAGGCTTTCAAACTGGGGTTCCAGCTTCATCATTAACGGGTCCTTGTATAATTGCTTCCTTCCTGTGCCAGTGGAAAATACAGAAAATGTCAATCTCTTTCCCCATGTAAAAAGTCAGAGAATAGTCACTGCAAAAATGCAGCAGCTCGCACATAGATAAAATACATGCCAGCCACAGAGGTGTTATCACCTACAGCCACTAGAGGTGCTGTCACCTACAGCCACTAGAGGTGCTATCACCTACAGTCCGTCTAGAATCGTTTTTCATAGTTAACTGTAGAAACATTTACGACAAACACTCTGAGCGCATTTTCAACATTAGGGAAAATATATTTCAAATAGTATACAATTATTTGTCTGCATAGTGCATGGAGAGTCTCACAATGTTCATTGATAGCCATGTAGTGCTTGGGATACTCATATTAATTTAAAAAGCAATTACAATTAAGGTCTTTTTGAAAGAGTCAGCGTCACCTAGAACTTTTCGGGTTCACTGAGATGTACCTCTTCTGGCATAAAAAAGAGACAAACACTGTTCTTTGGCCACATAATGAGAAGAGAGACATTGGAGATCATCGTGACAACTGGAAAGATCACTGGAAAAAGGGGTACAGGCAGACCAAGAGAGATGATGCTGGATGGACTGAAACGATGGCATAGAGGGATATCATCAAGTGACCTGTTCAACGCAACCAGGGATCGTGATCTGTGGAGACGCATGAGCGCCTTCGCCACTTGTTAGGGCACATGATGATGACCTCTTCTGGCAACTCTGCTGACCTATCATGTCTCTTAAGGCGCAGACTTCGCTGTCGTTTCTGTCCCCCCCCCCCTCCTCCTCCTCCTCCATCACTGTAATGTGCATTACGACACGTACTCCTGGCTTTAAAATCATATTCACTAAAATGGTCACGAGTCTCCTGGAGGTATGTTATCACAGAATCAGGTAATCAGGAAAACACAGTTTCAACTTCATAGGACGTGATTTCCGGATTACCTGATCCAGTGATAACTGTACCAACATTTACGACAAACACTCTGAGCGCGTTTTCAACATTAGGGGAAATAGATTTCAAATTGTCCGAAATTATTTGTCTGCAAAATATTTAAGAGTCATCTAGTGCTTGAGATACTCATATTCATTTAGAAGGCCGTTATAATTAAGGTCTTTGTGGTAGAGTCAGCGTCTGTGTCTTAGCCCCCTCGACCCCCCCCCCCCCAAAAAAAAAAAAATTATGTATATATATATATATATATATATATATATATATATATATATATATATATATATATATATCCACCGTCCCTTATCGACAGCTCACAGTGTCGCACCGTGCACTCAGCTCAGTAGCTGGGCGACGAAACTTTACTCAAAAAGATTTGTGGCAACAAGGAGTTCACATCTTATGATTGGAGGACCTGTTTTTTTTTTACATTTATTCTTTCCAGCATGCGGTTCTAAACTGCTTATTTTATTTATTTTTTCCAGGATGTTATTTCAAACTGCTTATTTTATTAATTTTTTTCCAGCATGCCGTTCCAAACTGCTTATTTTATTCATTCTTTTCAGCATGCCACTCTAAATTGATTATTTTATTCATTTTTTTCCAGCATGCCATTCTAGATTGCTTATTTAACTCATTCTTTCCAGCATGCCATTCTAGATTGCTTATTTTACTCATTCTTTCCAGCATGCCATTCCAAACTGCTTATTTTACTCATTCTTTCCAGCATGCCATTCCAAACTGCTTATTTTACTCATTCTTTCCAGCATGCTATTCTAGATTGCTTATTTTACTCATTCTTTCCAGCATGCCATTATAAATTGCTTATCCCCCCCCCCCCCCCCCCCCCCCATTCTTTCCAGCATGCTATGCCAAAGAATTTTGAGAAAGATTGTTATCGGGTTTTCCCTTTTTGTGTGTGTGGGCCTAATACCTCTGATCCTCTTTTTGTATTCACCAGTTGTTCATCGTCAGCTGATAGGGAACCCAGAGCATGTTTTATTTTCACAACCTCCTTCCCCCCCCCCCCATGTTTTCCACTCACCCACTGACTATTATGTATCCCCCCCCCATACATGTTTTCCACTCACCCCCTTACCATTGTGTATCAGATAGACGCTTGACAACACAATCATTTCCACTCACCCACTGACTATTATGTATCAGAGAGACGCTTGACCACACAATCGTTTCCACACACCCACTGACTATTGTGTATCAGACAGACGCTTTACCATACAATCGTTTCCACTCACCCACTGACTATTGTGTATCAGATAGACGCTTGACCACACAATCTTTTCCACACACCCACTGAAAATTGTGTATCAGATAGACGCTTGACCACACAATCGTTTCCACTCACCCACTGACTATTGTGTATCAGATAGACGCTTGACCACACAATCTTTTCCACACACCCACTGACTATTGTGTATCAGATAGACGCTTGACCACACAATCGTTTCCACACACCCACTGACTATTGTGTATCAGATAGACGCTTGACCACACAATCGTGTCCACTCACCCCCTGACTATTGTGTATCAGATAGACTCTTGACCACATAATCTTTTTTTCCTCAAGATGAAGTCAGTACAATACAGAGATAAGCAACAACACCACCACCACCAACAACAACAACAAATGGAAAGTAAAGTAAAAAAGCTAAAGTCCCTTTTCCACGTCTTTAGACGTATAGGGCTTATAGGGCTAGACCTATATTTTAATACACCAATCTGCACAAGATGGCTGATGTGGTTAGCATCATGCCGGCCACCTTTACTTCCCGGTACCCACTCAAGGCTGGGTCAGCTGGGAGTAAAGGTCATTTTTGAAAAAAAAAAGTCTGGCTCCATCAAGGAGCCAACCGATAACCTTCTGATCCGCACTCTTTCAATGAGTGCCGATCAATACACTTTCTGTTACTTGATTCATCATTCATTCAGTAGCATGTCCCTCGCGGAACCTCGCTGCCATAACAACCCTCCGGAAAACCTTCCTATCCTGAGCAAGATGTCCTGCGTCTGATACACCCATCTGGAGATCATCTGCCACATCCGGCACCCATCTTCTCCCAGCCTTCCTCAAGGCTGGGTCCTCCCCTGGCATATACCCCTCATTTTGTTCTCTCTAGACTCATGACGTTTCAAGTGACCAAGGATTTCAACCCCTTTGTTTTATTGTCTTATCCGCCAACCCTCTTCAATATTCAGCTCTTGAAGTATGGATGCATTTGTTACTTGATTAATTTATAATATTTAACGGCCTCACTGGTTTCCACCTCTGTTTATTTATAGGGATGATTCCCACGCGAGCGTCTAGCCGCTGTGCCACGGCGACTCCCACTGATGAGTAGAACCAGAAAAAAAAAAAAATATATATATATACACAGATGCTGAACAAAATCAACGAATTTTACAAACTATAGACAACTTTCTGCATGCTTTTACTGCCACCAAGTTCCCAGGCTGTGTCCAGAGCAGGGGGACAGATGAATAATCTCTTGCAATCCAGCAAGTATATCGTCATGACATATTTGAGGCATTATCCACGGAAGTCTAAAAGAGAATATTGTTCTCATTAGGAAATCATCAACAACATTAGCTGTTAGATTCATACACGAGAAAAAATGGGGATGGACGTCAAGAAACGTTCCATATTTGAGAGAGAGAGAGAGAGAGAGAGAGAGAGAGAGAGAGAGAGAGAGAGAGAGAGAGAGAGAGAGAGAGAGAGAGAGAGAGAAAGAGAGAGAGAGAGAGAGAGAGAGAAAAGGGGGTGGGGGATAAATCAGTTTTATTATATATGTTTAATTTAAATGTCAAACATAATTTTATTTGTGGCAAGTCACTTGACATATACGGATTTACATGGGACCACTATGCTTGTGGGGCTCCGGGCAAGTTTCCAGCGGGCCCACACGTTTAAGACGGCTCTGAACAGTCGTTGTCCCAGCCTCACTGCAGACGTATCGCTCCTAGCAGACGGCAGTGGACCCCCACCGTCACATCCTTCATATTCCGAAAGTCCATGCTGTGTGACGTTGGTAGTCACGTCTATCCACAGCCTTCTATCTCGTGTACTTTCAGTCAACTCTGTCACAGATAATCCTCCATGCCACTATGTCAGACTGAACAGCATCTTTTCTTTCGGTCTCCCTTTGCCCCTCATCTCCTCCAGCTTTTCTACTGTCACGAGGTACTCCAGTTGTATCCTTCTCGTCACCGGTCTATGTGAGTGAAAATCACACAAAATGTCCTTTCCTGTCCCACTGTATCAGTGCCAGCTAAATCTTGATGCTTGCACACGCAAAGTAAAAACGGATAAGGCACCTATCAGATGTACCAACACTAACGGTTTCACGCGAGAATTGCAGCTCGCTGTTGGCGAAAACAGTCAACAACGAAAGCCGGTATTGCAGCCACAAAAGTACACGCCATTCTGAACGTAATCGACCACCTGCTATTTTAGAGTAGTCAACAACAAGCGGAGGGCACAATAAGGGCACAACATGTGACACAAACAGACTTCAGAGTCTCATAACAGACGTTGTTGTTTCAACAGACATGGCCTGGGGTTTCTAATATACCCCGAAATACCATTTCAATACAATTCACATACCAATCCATTACCATTCCAATTCCAATAACTAAACAAATATCCTGAGGTAAGGCAGACAACGGAAGAAAAGACAACAATAAAAGTAAGACCTTTCAAGCCTTTAATTTCCTGAAGCAAAAATAGTTTACAGTTCCCTCGAGCTATAGAAATCTCATCTTCTGTTTGTCCAAAACGAACCAGTTTTCTCCAGCTCCCACTCAGACTAATTATCCCGTGTCTTCCTGGCCAGTGTTTCTTAAAGTGTGATATTTACCGCCATCTTGGGGAAAGCGTTTACCAAATGTAAACTCGGGCGTACAGTCCTGACTGTTTGTCCACTTGTGCACTTTGGTCTTGTTCTAGAACTTAAATTTTGCTTGCATATCATTTTTTTTCTTCAAATCTGGCTTATTTGTATGCAGACTGTTGGTTCTTTGATTCTCAGGCAGTCCTCTCAGACTTCGAAGAAAACACATAATTAATTAGACTTGATTGCTGGCTGCAGTATGTTTATCTTCTCCCCAAAGTGAAGCACATGATTCCGCAAAGGGATATACCGGGCTCGATTCAGCTGTCACTAAGAACACAAGAAAGGAAAGGGTTACGAATAACAGAATGAGAGTAAAAGTTGGAATAAGAAAAAAAAAAAAAAAAAATAAATAAAGAAAACAAGAATATAAATTTTTTTTTTAAAATATAATTGTAGTAAACAAGAAATTTATGGTAAGTTGGCAGGTACAGATGTGCTTAAAAAAAGGACAGAAGGTCTAATAAATTTGAGAACCTTGTTGCTAAGCTATGCGTCATTGCTGATCATTCCAGATTTATCCTAACTTTCCTGTCTTCAAATTTCTCTCTCGTGTCTAATTTTACACTGTACTATAGAGCTTTTCAAAATATGTGTCGTGACACACTAGTGTCTCGGCTACAGTATGACCGAGTATTGCGTAGATAAGTAGTGTTTTTGTTTTGTAGTATTGTTTCTCATAAATTATAACATTGAGAATAATCTTTTAATTTTTATATACATTTAACATACACAATGAAGGATTCTCTTGATTTAGGTTTCCCGTGTGAATTCTGAGGCCTCTTTGTGAAGGAGAGGGGTGGGGGTAGGGGAATCGAAACCGCTGCCCTCTAAGAGGCAAAGAACCAACAGTGTGCATACATATAGGTCAGAACTGTGAAACGGACGTACAGGCAAAACTCATTTGCAGCAACAAGATGCAAGAACTTAAAAAACGAGCAGAACTTTCTGCACGAGTTTATAGTTCAGTGAACGCTAAGAAGATGACGCAGGCAGCAGCAAAAAAGAAGAAAGAAGAGAAGAATAAGAAGAAGAAGAAGAAGAAGAAGAAGAGAAGAAGAAGAAGAAGAAGAAGAAGAGAAGAAGAAGAAGAAGAAGAAGAAGAAGAAGAAGAAGAAGAAGAAAAGAAGAAGAAGAAGAAGAGAAAGAAGAAGAAGAAGAAGAAGAAGAAGAAGAAGAAGAAGAAAAAAGAAGAAGAAGAAGAAGAAGAAAGAAAGAAGAAGAAGAAGATCAGAAGAAGAAGAAGAAGAAGAAAAAAGAAGATCATCTATAAGAAGAAAAGAACCTTTGGAAAAACGGAATGAGAAAGTGTCGCAAAGAATATGTTTTTCTCGAAATTAAGTGTCTTTAGAATTACAGTTTTAGAAGCTTTGCGCCAACACATGAACGAAAGCAGAAGAAAAGAAACAAGAAGAAGCAAAAAAGAACAGATGTACGAATAAAGAAGAAGAAGGAAAGAAGAAGAAGAAGAAGAAGAAAAAGAGGAAGAAGGAAGAAGAAGAGAACTTAACGGAAGAAGAAAAGAATGAAAAAGAAAGTTGTATCTTTGAAAATTTAGGGGCATTAGACTGACAGTTCTATGTTTGTATCTCCTATAAAAGATAGAATAAGTTTCTCGAAAATGCTTATCATTTACAATTACCAGTTTTAAAACTCTACACAGTAACGTCAGGACAGATTAATGGATAAGTTTCTCGAAAACTTTTTTTAAAACCTGTAATGTACAGTCGGGGGGGGGGGGGGGGGGGGGGGGGGGGGGGGGGCTTTGGTTTAAAATGGGGGGGGGGGGGGGGGGGGGGGGGGGGGGGGGGGGGGGGGGGATGGGGAGATGATAGTATAAAAGAGAGATGATGGGACTAGAAGAGAGAGAAGAGAGAGAGGAGAGAGAGACGAGAGACCTAGAGAGAGAGAGAGAGAGAGAGAGAGGGGGGGGGGGTCAGGCAGAGAAGGAAGAGAAA
Source organism: Candidula unifasciata (assembly GCA_905116865.2). Taxonomy (NCBI): domain Eukaryota; kingdom Metazoa; phylum Mollusca; class Gastropoda; order Stylommatophora; family Geomitridae; genus Candidula; species Candidula unifasciata. Next base: position 115,817 of record CAJHNH020000628.1, read on the forward strand.
AGAGATTTAAGGAGGGAGAGGTACAAAGGACAGTATGAGAGGCAGAGGGCAAGGAGAGAGAGAGAGGTAGAGAGAGAGAGAGAGAGAGAGAGAGAGAAAGAAAGAAAGAGGGAGAAAATACAACAAGAGTATGGGAGGGATGTAGAAAGAAATGGAGAGAGAAGTCGGGGATGGGGTGGGATTAAATATGAGGGTAACTGAAAGTAAAATGAGAAATTAAAAAAAAAAAAAAAAAGACAAGTGAAATACTTCCGCCACACTGAAAAACACGACATTCTAAAAACAAAATCATTGCAATCATCAGCGGGGAGCCACCTTGATGTAGCGACTTGAGCCCAGCCTGCAGATCTGAAAGTCATGGGTTTTAATTCGCGTGGAGCTGGATTGTTTTCGAACATGACCTTGGCTCCCAGGCCAGTCTAGCCTTAAATGGGTATCAGGCAAAGTCCTGGATAGTAAAGGCGGCCGGTGATCACTTATCTTTCCTTAAATAACCTACAAATTAAGCACCATATAAACTTTGACCTACTTATTGTCTTTTTTTTTAATTAAAAAAAAAAAAAAAAAAAGTAAGGAAAACAATTATTAAGGAAATCTTTTCACACCTTTAGGCGTGTTGGGCATATAGGGTTGGACGTCTATTTTATAAAAAAAACTCCACAGGGGAACATACACGGCAGGAGTCTATCGGTCCTCAGTAGAAGATCCTCCGTTAACGATAGTCACGGCCCGTTGCCATCCTAAACAATCTTGGAAGGGGAGCTAACTTGTGTCATGACGCCAAGCCCCTGCATCTCCTACTGCGCTTAAAAAAAGACAGGTATTTCATATTACAATCGACATTCGATGGGTTATATGGTCAACACCACACCGCCCGCCTTCACTTTCCATAACATTTTCAAATAATCTCGGTCCTGATGTCAGATCCCAGATACCCTGTTCCACCTCCACAGAAGTTTTAATTATGGCACCCGTAACGACTACCCAGTGCTATAATATCAGTGCCAACAGTGGACACTTATAAAATTGTCAACAGAGATAATAATAAACGTCGGACGAGGAAAACTTTTTTTGTGCTATTCTGCTCATTTGTAACAACAGAGAGGGGTGCAAGGGGCCGCAAAATATATTAGAAGAGTCTGCAGGGGCCCCTTCATCCCGCATTGGTGGAGATCAGAATACGAAATCCACGAAATCAAACGAATGCTCAGGGGTCAATCAAAAGAGCAAGTCTTACAGGTGCAACAAAGAACAGAATACGAAATCACGAAAAAATAAAGCAAGTTTTAGACAAAGAACCTAAAAAAAAAAAATTGGTTTTGCCCTAACAAGAATACTATCTGCAACAGCGAGCCACACTAAAACGTTACAACGGATATAGAGAGAGAGTATAAGACATCGGAAAGTTTGGAGTGATTGCACTCGATGAGGTACACTTCGATGAGGTACAAGGTGGAAGAAGAAGAAAAAGAAGAAGAAAAAGAAGAAAGAACAAGAAAAGAAGAAGAAGAACGACTACCCAGCCAGGTGTAACCCACATTCCTACGCTGGTTATCTGCTCCAGGCGTCTCTGATGTCCTATGCCCATCTTCGATCTGGTCGACCCTGCCTCCTTTCCACCCGACACCATGGTCTCGTCCACTGTTATCTCCACACCACCTTCATACTTCCATCCACTATTCTCCCCACTCCACCTTCATAATTCCATCCACTATTCTCTCCACTCCACCTTTATGCTTCCATCCACTGTTCTCTCTACTCCATCTTCATGCTCCCATCCACTGTTCTCTCCACTCCTTCCTTCACTGTTGCACTCCACCTTTATGCTTCCATCCACTGTTCTCTCTCCACTCCACCTCACTCATGCTTCCACTGCTCTTCCACTGTTCTCTCCACTCCACTTTCATGCTTCCATCCACTGTTCCACTGTTCTCCACTCCACCTTCATGCTTCCATCTACTGTTCTCTCCACTCCACCTTCATGCTTCCATCTACTGTTCTCTCCACTCCACCTTCATGCTTCCATCTCCACTGTTCTCTCCACTCCACCTTCATGCTTCCATCTACTGTTCTCTCACTCCACCTTCATGCTTCCATCTACTGTTCTCTCCACTCCACCTTCATGCTTCCATCATCCACCTCTACCTTCATGCTCTCTCTGTACTCCACCTTCATGCTTCCATCTACCTTCTGTTCTCTCCACTCCACCTTCATGCTTCCATCCACATGTTCCTCTACTCCACTCCACCTTCATGCTTCCATCTACTGTTCTCTTCATGCCACTGTTCTCTCCACCTTCATGCTTCCATCCACTGTTCTCTCACTCCACCTTCATGCTTCCATCTACTGCTCTCCACTCCACCTTCATGCTTCCATCTACTGTTCTCTCCACTCCACCTTCATGCTTCCATCTACTGTTCTCTCCACTCCACCTTCATGCTTCCATCTACTGCTCTCTCTACTCCACCTTCATGCTTCCATCTACTGTTCTCTCCACTCCACCTTCATGCTTCCATCTACTGTTCTCTCCACTCCACCTTCATGCTTCCATCCACTGTTCTCTCCACTCCACCTTCATGCTTCCATCCACTGTTCTCTCCACTCCACCTTCATGCTTCCATCTACTGTTCTCTCCACTCCACCTTCATGCTTCCATCTACTGTTCTCTCCACTTCACCTTCATGCTTCCATCTACTGCTCTCTCCACTCCACCTTCATGCTTCCATCTACTGCTCTCTCCACTCCACCTTCAAGCTTCCATCTACTGCTCTCTCTACTCCACCTTCATGCTTCCATCTACTGCTCTCTCTACTCCACCTTCATGCTTCCATCTACTGCTCTCCCCACTCCACCTTGATGCTTCTATCCACTTTTCTCTCTACTCCACCTTCATGCTTCCATCTACTGCTCTCTCTACTCCACCTTCATGCTTCCATCTACTGCTCTCTCAACTCCACCTTCATGCTTCCATGTACTGTTCTCTCTACTCCAACTTCATGCTTCCATCTACTGTTCTCTCCACTCCACCTTCATGCTTCCATCTACTGTTCTCTCTACTCCAACTTCATGATTCCATCTACTGTTCTCTCCACTCCACCTTCATGCTTCCATCTACTGCTCTCTCCACTCCACCTTCATACTTCCATCTACTGTTCTCTCTACTCCACCTTCATGCTTCCATCTACTGCTCTCTCTCTACTCCACCTTCATGCTTCCATCTACTGCTCTCCTCTACTCCACCTTCATACTTCCATCTACTGCTCTCCCCACTCCACCTTGATGCTTCTATCCACTTTTCTCTCCACTCCACCTCCATTGTGCAAATGTTTCAGCTTCTGAGACAAGCCAAGTCCTTGATGTTCACTGTGTATTCGACATTAATAATAATGTGCTGAATAGCTAGTAAATATAATCATATTTTTAAAAACAATGAAATGCATAAGCAGTTAATTTTGAAGACAGTGAACAATAATGAAATGTATAACTAATTACCTGTAACGAAAATCTGTATGCATAGCTACAGGAGTCTCTTATTTTCCTCATAAATCTATTTAGCAGGCCGGGTGCTTAACCATCTTCTTTAAAATTTGGCACCTATGTAAACAGAGTCCCTATTTCCCCCGCCACCCCCCCCCCCCTTTTTTTTTCCACGTCTATCAAACCAGACAGTTCTTCTAACCTTAACCTCTGTTGCATTCCTAGAGGGGAGAACAGTAATTTCTACAAAAACACACACACGAAGCACTGGGTAATGTAATTCTAAGATAGGACAAGGTCTTGATTGGATAAGTAAGCTGGTATTAATTTTGGGTCAAATGAAGACGCTGGAATGGTCTTTAGAAAAGGGGCCTCCAAAAAAGAGCTTTAGTTAATTATGGGGGTGGGGATGTGGGCAGGGCGGTGGGGGGGGGGGGGGGGGGGTCTTAGCACCTCTAAAAAAATTGGGAAGGGGCCTCAAGAGGCCTGAGGCCCAACCCAGGTGCCTGCGGCTGTTCAGTACTTAGAACCGCACTATGTCTGTGGTCTCTCTTCTCCGTCTGAGAGACGCTTAGAGCAAAATAATCTCTCTCTCTCTCTCTCTCTCTCTCTCTCTCTCTCTCTCTCTCTCTCTCTCTCTCTCTCTCTCTCTCTCTCCAGGTGCGCTGTACCTTCGCCGGGTAACCATGACAACACTATACACGTTAACTCCATGTTTCCGAGTAATTTGATTATCAGGGGCTTTGAAGTCGGTTTGCTAGAAAACTTGAGACCCTCTGCTTATAATTTATATTTTCAACAGGGCGTTAAAAAACACAGTGATTGAATAGTATGTCTATTTAAGTATCCCAGTCTCTCTAAATCAGACACAGAGTCGCCAGACAGTGCGTGAACCGGGGAGCACCGTTGAGAATACCGCCACCAATAAATCTTTGGAATCGCATGTTTGTGTGTGTGTGTGTGTGGGGGGGGGGGGTGGGGAAGGGGGGGGGGGTCTCCACGTCTACAGTATCATAACGTAGCTCAATGCCCAAAGAAAAGAAATACTAAACTAAATTTTTTTTATTATAATGTAAATTCAGTACTTTTGTATGGGGCGGAAATATGGAAAACAACTAAGACAATTACAAATAAATTACAGACATTCATTAACTGGTGCCTGTGCAGAATAGAGGGAATTAAATGGTGTGATTGAATAACTAATGTAGAGCTCTGGGAGAGAACTAAACAGGCTCAAGTGGAACAATAGGTGAGGAAAAGACGCTAGCGCTGGATTGGACACACACTGAGAAAGGAGAACAGCATAACCAGAATGTCTTTGCATTGGAACCCACCTGGGGTATAGGAATAAAAGAAGGCCGAAAACACATAGAGAAGACAGCTTGAGAATGAAGTTAGAAAGATGGGGAGAGCTACATGCAATGGCGAAGGATAGAACGACTTGGCGTGAGTTGGGTGAGGGCCTATGCTCCATTGGGGGATAGAAAGGCAGAAGAAAAAGAATGCCCAGAGGCGCTGCTGCAGTCTGTCGGCCTGCACAAAACCCACTTTGACTTTCAGTCAAAATGGAGATTAGGCACGTTCACTGATTTTAGTCGTTGCAAAAGTGTCTTTCAGACTGTCGGTGGCCGTTGTATTTTCCTCCATTTGTGGACTGAAAGGATATAGTTTTGCCGCCCAGCTACTGAGATGAATGTATGGCGCGACACTGTGAGCTGCGGATTTCATTACGAATATTTTTTTACTGTGACCAGCACAATGTTGTGAACTGTATATTAAAAAAAATGGCAAGGGGCCTGTTGCCAGAGAACTGGTGGTGCCTTATGTGATTAAAATTAATCGCGTTCGCAACTGCTGATCTATTTGCAATTTCTGCTTTCTTTGATGATAAACTGCATTTCTAATGTCGGACTGTTTGCGTTAGCATTTCTGATGGCTGATTTATGCTTTTAATGCGTGTGTATGCTAGTGGACATTCATGGACAGCAGTCTGTGTCACAAGTGACAGTGATGGACATTCTGTGTGTTTTTCATTGACACAAGAGCGGAACAACTATGGGGTGACCATATGAAGCTGAAACTAAGATTACCAAGATCATTGCCCACTTAAGGCTGGGCACTGTGTAGTGAAGGATTCTCTAAAGCCAGCGGCATATGGAACATATGGTGCTGGGTTCATATATGTATACCCGTACAAGTGGAAGATGATGATTAAAATGATGAGTCACTCTTTTATTTCGTTTTAGACTGCGTTTACTTTCCCCATAAGATCACGTATAATGCCAATATCTTTCCATTTGTTTCGCCTATAATGCCATTAACTTTCCATTTTGACCAGTTATAATGTCATTACCTTTCTATTTAGATCACGTATTATTGCATTACCTTTCCATTTAGATCGCTAATAATGGCATTGCCTTTCCATTTAGATCGCGTATAATGCCATTACAATTCCATTTAGATCGCGTGTAATGCCTAACCTTTCTATTTCGGTAGTGTTTAATGCCATTACCTTTTTTTTTTAGATCGCGTGTAATGCCATTCCTTTTCCGTTTAGATCGCGTATATACCATTATCTTTTCATTTCTTTTTCTTATTCCTAATATTTATGTCGTGTGACGTTGGTAGTCATGCCTATCCACAACCTTCTGTCTCATGTATTTTCAGTCAACTCTGATACAGGTGTTCCTCCATGCCATGATGTCAAACTGTCCCGCATTTGTTCTCTCAGTCTCCCTCTGCCTCTCCCCCCGCTTTCCAACGTTCCTACTGTCACGATGCACTCGTTTTTTTTTCCTTCTCATCACATGACCAACAATTTTTCGGATGTTTTCTTCGTGAGTCAGTTTCTTTCAAGACATCTTCGTTACTCTTGTTTTTAAAAAAAAAATCTGTCCGAGGTTTTCTCATCATTTTTCATTAAAACCATATCTCCGCAGCTTCCAAATTAGTTCTGAATAATCTACCTACTGTCCATGATTCACATCCGTATATCAATATAGGATTTATATAGTTTTTAATAATTCCTTTTCTCGTCCCAGTTGATAATGAAAGATTGCATAAAATATTCTTTGGTTTGTAAAATGCTGCCTTTAACCATTCAGTTTAAGTGAAAGGTAAAGATCCCTTTTCACGCCTTTTAGGCGCATTGGGCGTATGGGAAGAGCACCCATATTTTTACAGACCATACGGCACTAGGTGGGTAATGTGGTCAGCATTACGCCGGTCGTCTTTACTTCCCCGTGAATACATAATGGGACCCATTTTAGGCTGGGTCGACCTGCGACGCCCCACACCACGATAAAAATCCACGCAGCCAGCAGTGAGTTTCGATCTCGATACTTTGGAATTGCGAGTCGGACTCGCAGCGCCTAAGCCACGGACTCTACACCATTCAATTTAAATAGCGTATAATTCTATTGTCGGCTCTGTGGCTTAGTCGATGGGAACGCTTCGTAATGCCGGGATGCCGGGTTCGATCCCAACTGCAGGCCATGCGCCTTGCGTGGGTTTCGACAGAGGTATCAAGAAATCCGACAGTCCAGAAGCAATGGCCAACTACTAGACGTAAATTTGCCTAGAAAAACCCACACAACAGCCAGGGGCTGTTATGGTTGGTTCTGAAACGTGCCGTAAAGGATACACAACTAACCTTTTTTTAACGTTTCGTAATGCCGGGGTGCCGGATTCGATCCCAGCTGCGGGCCATGCGCTTGCATTGGTTCCGACAGTGGTATCAGGAGGCCGACCGTTCAGTATTAAATGGCAAACTAATGGACGTAAATTTGCCTAGAAAAACCACACAACAGCAAAGGGCCGTTGGGGTTGGTTCTGAAACGTCCTGTAAAGGATATGACCTATAATACCATTACTTTTCATTTCATTTTTCTAGAAATTGTGAATGCAACTGCCATTCCTGCCAGTATTTACCAGGTTTGTTCTATAGGTGATGGCGAGTTCTTTGAGCCTGAGTATTTAGGAGCAGCGTAGCTAGTGGTTTGACACAGACTGTGCAAGCGAAGATTTTATTTTTGCCCCAAAATGGTACCTCATAAACTTACCGAGGATTTGATCCCGGATCTCCCGCTTGAAATCCCAGCGATCTAATTTTTATGCTCTCACGGATTGCTCAGTAATTTACGACTAACATAATTTTTGTTACAGATACGGTTTTTTGCATGTTCATGACTAAACCAGGCACAAGCGAGACACGTCGGCGGTTGCTAGATGGGCACAGGTGCACACTTGCGAAGGCACAGTTTTACGTGAACAGTTTACCGACCGTGCATTTTGACAGACATTGCTGTTTGCAGCTTGTTTCAGTTTTTCCTGTCTATTCTGCCAGTCTCAGTTATTTCCTGCTTCCTAGGGATGCAGAACATGAGGACCTGCTCAGGTCTTACGTGCACCAACAAACACAAAAGATTGGGAGGGGGGGGGGGGGGGGTGGCTGCTCTAACGTGGAACAACAAACAGAAAAGATGGGGGGGGGGGGGATGAGGGGGGGAATAGCTCAGGTCTTACGTGCAACAACAAACACAAAAGATTGGAAAGGGGGGGGGGGGGGGGGGGTGGATGGCTCAGGTCTTACGTGCAGCAACAAACAGAAAAGATGAGGGGTGGGGGGTGGCTCAGGTCTAACGTGCACCAACAAACAGAAAAGATGGGGGGGGGGGGGATGGCTCAGGTCTTACGTGCAACAACAAACACAAAAGATGGGGGGGGGGGGGATAGCTCAGATCTTACGTGCAACAACAAAACACAGAAGAGTGGGGGTGGGGGGGTGGGGGTGGGGGGGGGGGGCATAGCTCAGGTCTTACATGCAACAACAACACAAAAAGAGGGGGGGGGGGGGGATAGCTCAGGTCTTACGTGCAACAATAAACAGAAAAAGATGGGGGGGGGGGGGGGGGAATAGCTCAGGTCTTACGTGCAACAACAAACAAAAAAAGGGGGGGGGGGGGGGGGATAGCCCAGGTCTTACATGTAACAACAAACAGAAAAGATAGGGGGGGGGGGTAGCTCAGGTCTTACGTGCAACAACAAACAGAAAAGAATGGGGGAGGGGGGGATAGCTTAGGTCTTACGTGCAACAACAAACAGAAAAGATGGTGGGGGAGGGGATAGCTCAGGTCTTACGTGCAACAACAAACACAAAAGATGGGGGGGGGGGGAATAGCTCAGGTCTTACGTGCAACAACAAACAGAAAAGATGGGAGGGGGGGGGGGTTAGCTCAGGTCTTACGGGCAACAACAAACAGAAATGATGGGAGGGGGAAGGGATAGCTCAGGTCTTACGTGCAACAACAAACAGAAAAGAGGGGGGTGGGGGGGGGGGATAGCTCAGGTCTTACGTGCAACAACAAACACAAAAGATTGGGGGAAGGGGGGGGGTGGCTCAGGTCTTACGTGCACCAACAAACACAAAAGATGGGAAGGGGGGGGGGGGTGGCTCAGGTCTTACGTGTACCAACAAACACAAAAGATTGGGGTAGGGGGGGGGGGTGGCTCAGGTCTTACGTGCAACAACAAACACAAAAGATGGGGGGGGGGGCGATAGCTCACGTCTTACGTGCACCAACAAACACAAAAAGATTGGGGGGGGGGGGAATAGCTCAGGTCTTACGTGCACCAACAAACACAAAAGATGGGGGGGGGGGGGGGATAGCTCAGGTCTTACGTGCAACAACACTCAAAAGATAGGGGGGGGGGGGATAGCTCAGGTCTTACGTGCAACAACAAACAGAAAAAAGATGTGGGGGGGGGGGGGTAGCTCAGGTCTTACGTGCACCAACAAACACAAAAGATTGGGGGGGGGGGGGGAATAGCTCAGGTCTTACGTGCAACAACAAACAGAAAAGATGGGGGGGGGGGGGGTAGCTCAGGTCTTACGTGCAACAACAAACACAAAAGATTGGGGGAAGGGGGGGGGATGGCTCAGGTCTTACGTGCAACAACAAACAGAAAAGATTGGGGGGGGGGGGTGGCTCAGGTCTTACGTGGAACAACAAACACAGAAGATGGGAAAAGGGGGGGGGGGGCTCATTAGGCTCCATTTCATCATGCACAGAAATGATCTTGCAATAAATTATTATATTTATGTGCTATTCAACACATGTTTTGTATTATTATTATTATTATTATAATATTATTAATCATCAGGGGGTCTTATGAAATCCCGAACTCAATTTCTCTTCTGTTGAGGTACTTGGAAAAAAAAGGTGGGGGGGGGGGGGGGGTTGGTCTAGCGTTTGAGCTCCTCAAGTTGCGATGTCTATGTTAACATCCCAAGGATGAGAATCATACAGGAACAAATCTCAGAAATCCCATTTAACCGATAACACAGGTATATTTGAGCTCCCCACGGTTAGAAAGTAACTTAAAAGTCAGTTCTGCACACTCCCCGTGTGGGTTCCGGGGCTCCATTGTGGGGAAAACAAGAATAGACCCACTGCCTACCCAAAAGCGTTTCGTAAGAGTCGACTAATTGGGGAGCTTCCTTTGGAAGTCGGAGTGCATCTGCCTGAAAGGCAAGGAACAAACAGTCTGCATTCAAGTGAGTCGGATTTGTAAAACTGATGCACATGCAACACTCAGGTTCTGGAGCAGGACTGCAGTTCAGAAGTGGACGAACAACCAGAACTTTCCATCAGAGTGTACAGCTGGTGAACGCGAAGAAGAAGGAGAAGTTCTGCACAACTTGGTGGTGAATTGATGTATGACAAGCTAGACGTGGTATCCTAGTCATCCGCTTGTTCGTTACTCTAAGCCCCACTCTGGCTTTTGTCTGCGGCCCTGAATATAACTGGGTCACAATTGTGTCCATAACGGCTGAAAGGGGGTTTCTGCGACCTCTCCACGGGTGATCCTCATCTGCATTGTGGTACTTTGTGTCACCGGGTGTTTATCGCTTGTGTGGATGTCCTGTGGGGTACAAAAGCAAGCAAGGCAAACTAGATATGGTGACGGCCCTTTGGAAGCGAGTGAACAGTACGCAGGCACAAATAGATCATGACTATCTATCAGGGGGGCTGCGTTGTCTCGAGGCATGGTGACCACCTCGAGTGCTAGAGGTTCCGGTTTTAATCCCCGGTAAGGGCTGGGATTTTTTTCACGTGGACTTGGACTTCTAGTATTCCCCCTGCTCTCTGGGTAGTGAGATCGTGTGTATTGTTGCGCACGTAAAACAACCCTTGGCGGTTGGAAATTGAAAAAAGTAGCCTAACGTCGCTGCCCGGCCAAAAATGTAGAGTTGAAAATCTACCCAAAGTATTTCAGGATCCCGCCGGTGCTACAGAGCCTGTGCACTGTCCTGAACTTCTTCGGACTCAGATTTGAGTTAGAAGAAAGAACGGAGCACTACCCGTGTACCATGATGTTGATCCGTTGTTCAAACCTAAAACCTTATCCATCATAGACAACCCCACCCCTTGAGATTGTATAGGAATTAGGAATTAGGCCGAAACAGTTATTGTAGAGGGAACTCGCCAACTGATGATCGTTAGATTCTAGCTGCGCATGTTCCCGTTGTAGCGGTTTTTTAAAATTGGGTGTCTGTGTAGAATGGCGCTGCGAGGAGTTACCAGGGAATCTGGCCGACGCGCAACACTCAAGAGAAGGACGAGACGGATATACAATCAGACAGTTACAGGTGCCATCGGAATTGGAACTCTTCGCTTGCTGCTGAAGACGGAGACGGAGCGTTTATGTGAGTGTCCCGAGTGGTGTAATGTCGATTTTTAATTCATCATTCATTCAACATTCATTAAATCATTTATTCTGGAGTCAACATTTGGGGTTCTGGGGGGAGGGAATGGGGGTGTATGCATGATGACGTTCTTATATCGATCGACGTGTTCGATCTGAAGATTTTCCAATCAGTCAATAAGCGGGTTCTTTGTAGAACGTAGCGCTCTTTATGACACGCTTGAAGATATCTTTTTCGCTGACCAAATTTCCAGCCCTGTGTGCTTTTATAGTCAGTATATCTTTAATATCCTGTATCCACATCCACGAAGGTCGGCCTCTGTTGGTTTTCCTGAAATTGAACCCTCCAACATCGCTGTCTCTAGACCACCATAGCTCTTGATATGACCAAAATACCCTAGCTTCCGGGAGAGGATGCTGTTTATGAGCCAATTTCCTTTCAGGTCATGCAGGATGTCGATGGTTTTTTTTTCTCGGTCCATGGTATTCAAAGAATTTTTCTGTAACCTTTCTGTTGAAAATTTCGCTGACGCTTTAAAGATGGAAGAATGTCTTGGCCCTTACCCCAGAGAAGGCCTTGGTCCAAGGTTACTATCCCTATGTTGCTTCTGGCAAGATGCATGATCTCAAATTGCGTACTTCAACTTGCTTGCAGGGACCATGTCATTGGTTCTTCCCGCTGTTTAGTTCCTGCATTGCTCATGTAAGTCCTTTTCTGACTTCTTTTGTGCAGCGAAGGTTCGCCACACACACAGATAAATACAATCTCAATGTAGATATTAGAACAGCAAGGCAGAGCCCGAATACCTGTTCAACCTCCAAATTACTTATAATTAGTGCAGCCACAGAAGGCGCCGTTGCGTAGCAGCTAGGCGCTCGCGTGAGACTCGGTAGGTTGTGGGTTCGATACCTGGCAAGGGCAGACTTTAAAAAAAATTACTGGGTACCGGGTGCAGTCACTGGAAGTATAGGCGGCCGGCTTGATGCTGACCTCATCCCCCATCTTGTGTTGACTAGTCTATAAAAATATAGGTCTAGCCCTATGTGCCCTATACTCCTAAAGGCGAGGAAAAGGGACCTTTACTTACTACTTTTACTAGTACAACCACACCGGCTGTACCAGCCCTAGATAACGTGTAGTCCTGTGCGGGTAAGGACGATTATCTTATTTTCTTCTTCGCCTTCACCGATGTTTGAAAATGGCTGTGAATAAAACCAGAAGAAATCGAGTGAGAAACGGCTTGATCACAAGAACTGTTGGAACCACACACATCGTCAAATTTACTAAAAAAACAAAGAATGAAATGGTTGAGTTGAGTTGAGTTGAGTTGAGTCAAGAATTGACATCACAGTACTCGGGGCATTCCCATGCAGGCTCCGTCCTCATCTTCAGCAGCCAACGCAGAGTTCCATTACCGATGGTACCGGTCACAATCTGGTTAAAAGTCCGTCTTGCCTTTCCTCTGAGTATAGTGAGCCGGCCAGACCCCCTGGTTACACCCAGATGCCTCATTCTCTCCAGACCATAATAATCTTCTTTCTCTAGTGATTCTGTTGCTTGTTCCCAAAGGGCCTTCACCACATCTGTCTTGTAATGTATCAATTCACCATTCAATGGTGCGGATCCAACCAATCTGTCTGCCTGTTAATTACCCACCACGATGGTATAGCCTGGAGAAAAGATCCAAAGTATGCTTACCACCCGTGACCTTTCCAGTGAAGCTCACCACTCTGCTCTAAGCATCCCTGTCTTCACCTTTGGCAGCATGTTTTCAGAGTCTGTTACAATTACGACATGTGTATACATCTTGTTCATTACCCACCGGAGAGCTGCAGTTACCTCCTCCACCTCCATTCTCATGCTAAATGTTGTGTTGTCATATGCTAGGCTGTCTTGCACTAAAGATTTTCCATTTACTTTCGCTATGAACCCCCAGGCACTTCTCTTTCATCTCAACACTGAACCATCTGTATAGATAATCAGATCACCGTGAATTGTCGTGAATCAACTGTTGGACTTCAACCTCCGTAGCACCCTCTGGCCACTCTCTGCACTCCCAGCCCAATGTTATCATAACCCTACACAGGTCAGACCCACTCCTCTTCTCGCCCAATTTTCTCCAGCATGCATACTTGTCTCATTGTGTCTTCTGCTTGAGCTATCCACGATTTTCCTATTTTCAGCCTCTGACCCTTGCCTGCAGCCAAAGCTTCATACAGAGCGTGTTTCCTGTCTGCAGCAACTCTGAGGTATGACCTAGCCTGCAGCCCGAGCCCCTTTAGCCTATCTGCAATAGTCGGCAATACAAGGATGCATCGTATGCACACAATCGGGGTGTCTCTTGTACATCCCAGGATCACCGCATAGCTTCATTCTGTATGCGCTCCAGTTTCTCTAGCTGACTCTTTGAGACAGTGAGTAAACCCGACCCATAATCAATCACTGAGATGATTAAATTCTGGTAAAGTGTGAACAGCATTCTCTGCTCCATGTCCATCTCTGCCATAATCTTTAGCGCGTTTAGACCTTTTTGAGCCCTTGTCACAACCCCTCTATGTGATCCCTGAAAGAAAAACTTCTGTCAAAGGTGATTCCCAGGTACCGCAGTCTGTTGTGTCTTTTTTGATGTCCCTGCCATTTATTTTGTATGGGGGGGGGGGGGGGGGGGATAATAAGTGTATTCTTGTTACCCCCCCCTTCCTCTTTAAGAACCCTAGGACCCACACGGGGGGTCCCTAATATAGTAAAATAAAGGGACTCTTATCCACGCCTTTCAGGCGTATTGGGTATATAGGGCTAGACCAATAATTTCTAGAATAAACGACACTTTGTGGTTGATGTGGTCAGCATCACGCAGGTCGCCGTTACTTCCCAGGACTGTATCTCATCTGGTACACACTCAAGGCTGGGCTGACCTGGAAGCCAAGGTCATTTAAAAAAAAAACAAAATGTCCGGCCTCCCTCAGGAACCGAACCCATGACCTTCTGATCCGCAGGCGGGGGTCAATAAAACCGTTATTTATTTATTCTTGAAGTATTCTTGGAAAGGTCAACAGGAAATGACACCGACTAGCGGTGCGCATGCGTGAATTCTGTAAACATAAAGATGGCTACAGTTGAGGAAGTGGTCTATCATGGAACTTGGAGGGTTAGTTTAGGTTTCTCTCTGCTTCATCTATCTTGTCAGTCTTTGCCGGTGCCTGTTGTTTTCATATTGAATAATGAACTGATTAGTATATTGGCCCTGCGGTTGTTGAGTATGCCGAAGGATATTTTTGTGAAAATGTTAAAACAAAAATCGATCGCAATGATTCCCATTGAAAAATAAAAATAAAGCAAAACATTTCCGTCTGCTGTTTTTCATCACTCCGAAATTTCTGGGAACAATTAATGCAGCATTGGTGATTTTGAGTTTCCAAAGTCAGTTCTTGGTGTTTATATTTATGTTTTTACCGCACTGATAATATGTACGGATAATATATAAATATACAACCAGAAAAATGATGATCATCGACCTAATCCTAATCTTAAACCTATAAATGCGTGAACCATTATTTAATAATCACATCCACCTGTCATGTCATTTAATGTGTGACAACATGCTAATCTCTCCCACTTATCATTGACTGTGTGATCTGTTAATATTTCCCACTTGTCATTGAATGTGTGACCTACTAATCTCTCCCACTTATCATTGAATGCGTGATCTGTTAATCTTTCCCACTTGTCATTGTATGTGTGATCTGTTAATCTCTCCCATCTATCATTGAATGTGTGACCTACTAATCTCTCCCACTTATCATTGAATGCGTGATCTGTTAATCTTTCCCACTTGTCATTGTATGCATGACCTGTTAATCTCTCCCATCATTGAATGTGTGATTTGTTAATCTCTCCCACTTGTCATTGAATGTGTGACCTACAAATCTCTCCCACTTATAATTGAATGTGTAACCTGTTCATCTCTCCCACCTGTCAACTAAATGTGTGATATGGTAATCTCTCCCATCTATCATTGAATGTGTGATTTGTCAATCTCTCCCATCTATCATTGAATGTGTGATTTGCCAATCTCTCCCATCTATCATTGAATGTGTGATTTGTCAATATCTCCCATCTATCATTGAATGTGTGATTTGTCAATTTCTCCCATCTATCATTGAATGTGTGATTTGTCAATCTCTCCCACCTATCATTGAATGTGTGATTTGTCAATCTCTTCCACTTATCATTAAATGTGTGATTTGTCAATCTCTCCCACTTATTGAATGTGTAATTTGTCAATCTCTCCCACGTATCATTAAATGTGTGATTTGTCAATCTCTCCCACGTATCATTGAATGTGTGACATGTTAATATCTCCCACTTATCATTGAATGTGTGATTTGTCAATCTCTCCCATCTATCATTGAATGTGTGATTTGTTAATCTCAAGCTTATCATTGAATGTGTGATCTGTTAATCTCTCACATCTATAATTTAATGTATTTTCTTTTAATTTCTTCGACCATTATCTGTCATTGAATGTATGATCTGTTAATCCCTCCCATTTATCATTGAGTGTGGGATCTGGTAATCTCCCATCACTGAATGTGTGACCTGTTTAGTATTTCTCTTTCATCTATAATTAAATGTGTGATCTTTTAATCCCTCCCATTTATCATTGAATGTGTGATCTATTAATCTCTCCTACTTATAATTGAATGTGTAATCTGTTAATCTCTCTCACAGATTATTGAATGTGTCTCAGTAACTGGAGTTGTGGAGATAACTGGCATTGAAGGGTAAGTAGTAAATTTCTCCTAGAGATCCTCATTATCACGTGCCCTGCTGACTAGTATAGGCGTTCATGCATCTCCGCAGATCTCTGTCCTTTGTCCTCTGGACCAGTTCCACCGATGATTTTCCTCTGTGTCAGCATTGCAATCCATCCGTCATCATCTCTCTCAGTCTACCTCTCCTTCTTCTACCATTAATCTTCCCAATTGTCACAATATTCTCAAAAGTCCCCCCCCCTCAGTCACATGACCAGAGAACAGTACTTGTCTTTTCTTTATAGCTGTATATATTTATATTTTGTCTTTAGCTTCCTTCAAGCAATCCTTGTTAGTTATTCTGGCAGTCCAAGGGATTCTTAACATTAATCTAAGGAATCAAATCTCTATTGCCTCCAGGTTATTTCTAATTTGTACATTCACATTCCATGATCCACTACCATACAGCAGTATGGGTTCTACATAACGTTTTAGTACTCTCTTTCGGGCATCCAGAGAGAGTTTACCTGTCGTACAAAATGTTCTTCATTCTGTGAAATGCAACCTTAGCCTGGCCTATTCTGTTATTAATTTCTTGCACACTTCTTCCGTCTGATGTTTTGAATGTACCAAGCTATTTGACTTTATTGACTTATATCAACTTTTTACCTTTTATTATGATATTGAACTGGTGGTATTCTTTTCTTTGAAATAACCATTACCTCAGTTTTCTTTATATTCAAGGACACAGGTTTTTTTTGCACTCTTCCTAACTACAGTGTCCAATAATTATTGTAGATCATTTGCATGTTGAGCTATTAGTAGTACTGTGTCATCTGCATAACTTTTGTTGTTTCTATTATAACCTCCCACTCTAATTCCTTGTGTATCTTTAATCTCTCTCAGTATCCCAGAGACAAGAAATATAAAAGTGGTCCTATAGAGACACTGTCTTAAGGACGATATCATATTAGTTGAGATGACAAACTCTCCCCTCTCCCATAATAATCCCTTCCTAACCTCTGTAGACTTGTGAAAATCATACTTACTTCTCCCCCCCCCCCCCTTTCCCCTCAACCTCCTACATATGAGTTCTGTGGGCCCCATTATGGGGGGGGGGGGGGAAAGAAAGAAGAGACTCACTACCCCCTAAAAGCATGTCATTAAAACTCGACTGATTAGAGGTGTTTCTTTCAGAGTGCATCTGCCTGCGAGGGAAGGAACCAACAGTCTGCATACAAATAAGCCAGGTCTGTAAAATAGATATGCATGCAAAACTCAAGTTCTGGAACAAGACTAAAATCCAGAAGTAGACAGAACCAGAATTTGTCTGCACCAGGTTTTAGCTGGTGAACACGAAGATCACACATTTTGAAATGCATGCACATGAATATAAACACTAAAAGAGCGCTGTTCAACACAGTATTCTTACAACAGCTCTGATTTTTACAAGCGCTCTACTTTCAGTGTCAGACATGGGCACTGTCTTTAGAAGACAGAAGGAAAATAGTCACAACAGAAATAAAATGCTTAGAAATCATGCTAGGTGTAACGAGGAAAGATTGACTTAGGAACAATAATATCAGGAGGAGAGTCAACACAGAACCAATAGTGAGCTTTATCGGTAGACAACAAATTAAACGGTTTGGCCACATAGCAAGATTGGCATCAGACAGGGCACAACAGAGAGCAATATTATGCAGATACAACTGTAACAGAGCTAGAGGTCGACCACGCAGAACATGGACCGCAGAAATATCATAAACACTGAAAAGTACTATATATGAAGTGAACAGAAGGGCCCGTTCCAGAGATCTTTTTCTTCCTTGACGCTGTAAGGCATTTCAGGAGTAGAGACAAGAAGAAGAACATGAAAAAAGTATAATTAGCATCTTCTACATCCAGGATTAGAGAGATATGGTGACACACTGACTACATGCTTGCTTTCAGCCTTGGTTTTGAATCCGCAAAAAGGGGGATTTTATAATTTGCTGAGGTTTCAAGAGTGACCTAGCTCAAAAGAGGCTCCCGGAAATGTTCCCCCACTGATCTTCCTTCTGCTGCACCTCGGTAATTAAACAATCAGTTTGTTAAAAGTCAAGGAAAATAAACTGGTACAAAAAAAGTCTTCCCCGTAGGGGTTCTGGGGTCCCATTACAGGGAAAACGGGAATAGACCCACTGCGTCCCCAACAAAATCACAGAGAAATTAAAAATCAACTAATTGGGGAATCCTTCAAAGTCGGAATGAATCTGCCTAAGAGGTAAGGAACCAACAGTCTGCATACAAACAAGCCACATCTGTAAATGAATGTATATGCCACACACAGATGAACAGCTAGAACTTTCCACAGCAGGTTACAGCCAATGAATGTAAAGATGAAGAATAAAACTCTTACATTATTGATAAAGTAATCAGAAAAGCAGAAACAAAATATATATATGTCATCACATCTTTGTACAGTTTAAAATAATTAATTTTTATGTGATGTCACATTAACAATTTCAGGACTGAGTTTATTTTGGATGAAAATGGCGATGTCTCCTGGCAAGTTCCAGATGAAACAGAACCGATGCCATTTTTCAATTGTGAAACGTATGAGGTAAAAGTTTTAATGCTAATAAAAGAAATCCATTTTGGCTAGTTTCCTCGTTATACTGTAGTTAGGAAGAGGCACTTAAATGAGAACCCCAAAAATTTCTGAGGAATCAAGGACATTGTTGAGAACTCCTACAACGAATATTGATGATGGAGGCTGTAGGTGCTTGACTGGGTCCAGTCCATGATATCAAAACGATTGCACAGGATAGAATGGAATGGAAGAATAGACTGCAAGAGCTTTGTGACATACAGTGGCAACGGATGATGGTGACGAGTAAAGAAGAGGAAATGCAGACTGAAAACTTATGTTATGGCAGGACAAACCAGGTCATTAGACTGGTTATCAAAAAACACTAAACCGAACACCCACAGAGCACACAGAACAATTTTTAATGTAAAGCACAGACCTTGATGTCAGGAGATTGGGTACTTTACCCAAAATGCAGGCCGTGATGGCTTTACAAAACACCATGTAGGCCTTTCCATCCCCATGGATAATACTCAGGTCCAAACCCACAGTGCTCCTGATAAGCTCTTTTCCCTTGCCACTGGACTCCACCAGTATCACAACATCCAGTCCAAAACCACCCTGGCTATCAGAATACCTTAACACTACTTACGTGACACATTATACCGAATACTGTCGCCGTCAAACACTACACAAGACAGAGGGACTATGATACCCTAACTAAACACACTATCGCAAGCTATCGGTCACTAGAATATCACCCCAGCATGCTAGAATTCTAAACCGTCACTCTGTTAGATGTCTACTATCTAACGTCCGATGTCCGACTCCCCTTGTCCAATCTTCCCCGTGACTTTTGTCACAGTCCGACAGCTCAGCCAAGTCCATGCAGGACCTGTGGACATGCAAGCGAAGCGCTCAAGTCAGGCACGCTTTATCGCTGTCGTAAATTCATCAGGCTGAACTGTGGTTCACCTGTCGGTCATCCGAGTACACATACACAGACACACACAATTTCTTTGTTGCTTCTCATTATCTGTTCTTCAGTGTTTGCTTCTCTGATGGGTACAGAGATTTATCCTAAGACTATTAACTATTTTTCCAGTCATCATCATTGTTCTGTTGTGCCATTATATATTACAAAGGGCTTGCTGTTCAAGTAACTAAGTCAGTCACTGCTGCATTCCACAGGCTTGAGAATCAGCTGTACACACATGCCGTGATTGTCACTGACTCACAGAGCATGTTGAGAAAGGTGGAGACATGTATTCTCTGTGCAAGGTGGCAAGCATCACTTCAGAGGTCCCGGGTAGTTAGCATCCTTTGGATATTCTCTCCAGGTGATGCCGGGGTGTTGGGAAATGAGCAGGCAGATAGACTGGCTGGTTCTGCACCCACCACTTGGTAATGAACTGATGTTTGACAAGCTAGGTGTTGTGAAGGCCCTTAGGGAGCAAGGAAATGGTGTGAAGGTGCAAATAGATCATTTTGGTTTATGGAGAATGGCGCTGTGGGGAGTTACCAGGACATTTGACTGACACTCAAGGGAAAGGCAAGAGGGATGTAAAATCAAACAGTTACTGGTACCATCAGAATTGGAACTCTTTGCTTGCTCCTGAAGATGGGAGTGTTCTGAGTGCAGTGATGTGGATTCTTAATTTAACATTCATTCAACTGTTGTTACCACTGGTTGCCCAGAAATTTAATTTTTCTTATTTCCTTACCCTTTAAAATTCATCCCATTTTATGCTGAACATTCTCGTCAGGCATTTATTTTCGTAGTCTTTTTACATTCATTCCACGTCTTCGGTGGTTCTCCGAAACCTTCACTGGCATATGTTAACACTGAAATAACATTACAATTGAAAATTTTAAGTTGGTACATTACAGTGTTTACAGATGATAAAGGTGTAATATGTTATGCAGAGGCGTGGTGAATCACAGTCCTTGGCGATGGAAAGTTAAAGGTTAAAGTCGAGAGGATCGACTTCATTGCACCAGGTTTTATCCCATATGGCTCAGTCTCTCTCTGCAGAACAGCTAGCTGCCTGCCTAGAGCGCCACCCAGAGCACGAACTTCATAGCTTCAGTGACGATCCCCAGGAATCTCCATAAAAAGTGCACTCATGAACTGAAAAGCCGGCTGTGAAATGAACCCACAACCTTCAGAGTGTGAGGCAAACGGCCTGACCACTTTGCCACAGAGATTCCCTGGCGATGGCGTGTATAACTAGCAAGACCACAGTTTGGATTTCTGTAAGTTTCTTAATGCAAATGTCCCTTTCATTCCTCAGGTGTGCCCTGCTGCCGGAAGTGAACCTGCTGTGTTGAAGTTTATAGGAACCTATGCAGGATATGTTGTCGAATTTAAGGTCAGATAACAGCTGTCACTGTCACTCTCTTTGACTCTCTCTATCTTTTTTTTACTCTCTGTCTATCTCTCTCTCTCTCTGTCTTTCTCACTGTCTGTCTCTCTCAGTCTCTGTCTTTCACTGTCTATCTCTCTCTCTCTCACTCAGTCTTTCTCTCTGTCTCTCTCACTCTTTCCACTGTCTGTCTTTCACTGTCAGTCTATATCAGTCTGTCTTCCACTGTATATCTCTCTTTCACACTCTCTCTCTCTCTCTCTCTGTGCCTGTCTTCATTCTGTCTGTCTCTCTGTCACTTTATCACTCCCTTACTCTTTGTCTATCTTTTTATGTCATTGTCTCTCACTCTCTCTCTCTCACATATAAAAGTGTATATATCTTTAGCACTATGCCAGTGTCACCTAAATATAATTGTTGCCATTTTTATCTTTCTCTCTCTCTCTCTCTCTCTCTCTCTCTCTTTCTCTCACACTGTCTCTGTCTCTTTGTCTTACTTTTAACCCTTTGAAATTAAAGTTTGTTCATTTATTCCTTCGTTCATCCTCTCCTGTCACCCACTCTCATGCTAACAGTGATGTGTGTATGTATCGTTGGCACCATGCCAAAGTCACCTAAATACTATTGGTACGATTTTTATCTAAGTCCATTTCAAAGTTGTTATTTGTCACTTGACAATATACCAAAGGCAAACGTGAATTCCTACGCCAAATAGGTCACAATAAAATTAAACTTTTCCGGCAACCATACAATTTTCATTTGCCACTCACTGTTCATACATCTCTCTTCTCCATGTGTTTTTTGGCCCCTGTTGGTTCTGACATTCTAGTTATGCTGTTCTCCTGTTTTCTCAGTGTGTGTCCTATCCAATGCCAGCATCTTTTCCTCACCTCTTGGTTCACTGGAGCCTGTTTAGTTCTCTTCCAAAGCTCTACATTAGTTATTTTATCATACAATTTAATTCCCTCTATTCTGTTCAGGTACCTGTTAATGAATGTCTGTAATTTATTAGTAATTGCGTTAGTTGTTCTCCAAATTTCGGCCCCATACAAAAGTACTGATTTGACATTAGAATAAAAATTTTTGAGTTTTGTATTTCTTTTAATTTCTTTTGACCTCCACAAATTCCCTAGTGCTATGAAAGCTTCTCTTGCCGTTTGTATTCTTATTTTAATATCTCTATCAGTTCCTCCATCTTTATCTACATTACTGCCCAAATAGGTGTACAACTCAATGTCTTGGAGTGGGGTGCCATTAAGAGAAACCACATTACTATTTGCCTGATTTATTCTCATTATCTTTGTCTTTCCTTTATGGATTTTCAGACCAAGCTGCTGTGATCTCGCATCAAGTAGATTTAATCTATTTTGCATCTGATTCCGTGAATGGGACAGAAGAGAAAAATCATCATCAACGAAATCCAGATCATCAAGCTGTTTTGTAGGGGTCCATTGAATTCCATTCTTGGTGTTAGCAGTTACTGTTTTCATAATCCAGTCTATAGCCAGTAAAAATAAGAGGGGCGACAAAAGACATCCCTGTCGCACACCTGTTTTTATTTCAAATGCATCTGTTAGCTTTCCCTCATGAAGAACTCGACATTTCATGTCTTTATATGTTGCCTTTACTAAGTTGATAATTTTCTGTCGGATTCCATTGTGCCCCGTCAAACTGTTCACACATAGTTTTCTCAAAATAAAGTTTTAGCAGCTTAGTGACTTTGGCGAGGAGCGGCTGCCCGAATGGTTAGAACACTAGGCTCTCAAGCGGGAGACCCGGATTCAAATCCTCGGTAAGGCTGGGGATTTTTTTCTGTTGGGGGCAAAATAAAATCCTCACCTGTACAGTCATGGCGACAACGCCAGCCATGCGGCTGTAAATCCTCAGGCTCAAAGACCCCCCCCTCCACCACAAAATAGTCTAATAAAGGCAGTAACTGGCATTTGTTGTTGGCAGTGACTTTGGCAAAGAGCCAACTGATATTTATTGGTCTCCCTGTATCTCTCTTGCCCTGTTGGTTCCAGTAAAAGTACATTTTAATTGTACTTTTATTCTCTGTTGGGTTCTGGGGCCTCATTGTGTGGTAAAGAGAATAGACCTGCTGCCCCTTAACAAGTAAGTTGGTAAAGGCGACTGCTTTGGGGTGTTTCTTCAAAGTTGGAGTGCGTGTGCCTTATAAATGAGAAACCAACAGCCTGCACACAAATAGGCCAAGTTTGTAAAATGGACGTGCATGCAGCAGTCAAGCCCTGGATCAAGACCAAAGTCCAGAAGTGGATGAACAAATAGAACTTTCTGCTGGAGTTTACAGCCGTCAACAGTCAACAAAAAGAAGAAGAAGCTGGTTTGTTATCATTAAACACATTAGAAAGTTACAAAAATGGCAGGACATTCTACTCTTCAACCATCATCTTCTTTATTGAAGCCTTTTAATAAACATGTTGCGCTTCATGACATCTGCCAGGTTGACATCTCGGAAGATCTCATGCTGTTGACCTATGAAAAATGCTGCATGCTGCAGTGTCAGAAAGTAAGTCCTGTTGATTAACTGGTGCTTCTTGCTTTGTCTTGACTTGTCTGTCCACTTTTAACTCTTTGGTGACAAGAAATGCGCCATGTGTTTTTTTGTTTTTAGTTACCCCATAAACTATTTAATTTTTCACATTTTTGTTTGCCCCATCCAGTTGATACATTACCAGCTATTCTCTTTCTCTTCAGCCTTCTGTGCTTGAATACTGCTACTATTTTAAACTCTGTGGATCCAAGCGTTAGAATATATTTGAGAGAGAACTGAACAACTTCCAAGTGAATCAAGAGGTGACGAAAAGACACTGGGGATGGATAGGAAAAACACATCAAGAAAACCATATAGGAATACATCCCCAATTAGTTGCATTGTATAAAATACTTGTAAGGCAGGCAGTGGGTCTGTCACCCTCCCTCTACTGGGGTCCTGGAACCCACATGGGAAACATGCAGTTGGGGGAAGCACCAAAGTAAACTCCAGAGCATATCTTTACAAGATTTCGCAGGTCTGAGAAAGGAAATCTGATGCACAGGGGCGACACTTCAAGACAAACTGTGTGACATCAGTGAACTGATGCACAGGGGCGACACTTCAAGACAAACTGTGTGACATCGGTGAACTGATGCACAAATGCGACACTTCAAGACAAACTGTGTGACATCAGTGAACTGATGCACAGGGGCGACACTTCAAGACAAACTGTGTGACATCAGTGAAGATCAACATTATTTGGCACTGGTGGAGACTTCAGGTGCATCATTCTGTTTGTGACCCAAAAATATCTCAACAATTTTTTAAAATAAAAATATAATCATAACCAACATGTCTACACACTATGCAATTGCAGCCTTTACTAAAGCTGTCATCTGTCGTAATAGGCACTGTCCAGAGATGTCATCTCAACCAAAAACCCTTAAAAGCTGTAAAAACCTCTCTCTGAGCAAGAGGATTGAGCATACTCATTGTAGGGAAACAATAATTTCTGCTTGTCATTGTTAGTTAAGACCAGTCGTTTTATATAGCTTTGAAACGTGAAGTACAACTAAAAGAGATGAAGCCTTATTACAGGTTTTTGAAAACAGAGTCTTACGACAAATCTTTGGACCCATCAAAGATGCAAACAGCAGGGAATGGAGAGTGAGAAGCAACAATGAAATTCATAATCTGTTTAAATCACCACTGATCACTGGCATCAAGAGAGCTAATAGACTTAAATAGTTGGGGCATATTGAAAGAATGTCAGCTGACAGAGAAGTAAAAACTGTATACACCAGGGAGATGAATGGTCGTATACGACGAGGCAGACCAAGAAGAATATGGAGAGATGATGTCCAGACAGACTTACAAACACTTGGTGTAACCAATTGGAAAGAGAAGGCCAACCAGCGAGATGAATGGAGGCGGGTGATATCTGCAGCAATGAACCTCAAGGGTTCGGAATGCTGAAGAAGAAGAAGAAGTCATTGTTAGATTTTATTTAGTTGATTATGTAAGGAATATTTGCAGTGTAAAATAAAATTACTTTGTTAATCTATTGAGCATGTTTTTAAATTTATGCCGCCTGGCAAGTTATGGCTGTCTGTTTACAGGTCTCGCCAGGACCCCGGAAAGAAGATATGCCATATTCATTTTTGAGTGTCCTAGAACATGGCTATTTCTCGGATCTAGTGTTGCGAGCTGACTCTGGAAAGGAGGTGAAGTATAAATGTGTGGTTAATTTCATCATCATCAGCCATTATATGTCACATAGGGCTCACAGTCTATTCCCCATTCCATTCTATCTTGTGCAGTCAGTTCAATATCATGGATGGAAACCAGGCCAGCAGCTTTGGCTTCTCTCATCAGCGTAAACTTTAGGGTTTCTTTTGGGCGTCCTCACCTCCCTAATCCCTTTACTTCTCATTTTAGTTCTTGTTTAGTGATTCTCTGCTCATTTCTTCTCAGTAAGTGTCCAGTATCACACCATCTTCTCTGTCTTATAAACTGTTGATGCTAGTGGTAATTATAAATTGTTTGGAATAAATATTACAGTACTGAAGCTAAAAAATATATAGTATTTATGTTAAACATTGATATAATTGTCTCTGAGAAATCACCATTAACTACTGGTATCATGGGAGCCAACAGCCTGCTGTAGTTGGGCAAGTAGAAAAGAGAAAGGCAAGTATCAAAGAGATCAACACCACATGCACAAAAAGTCCCAAGAAGTTCTTAATTTAACTCCTTCTATTCCAGGGTGTTAAGCTTAAAAGCAGTAAATACTTAGGTCTGAGGAGGTTAAACAAAGATAATATGAGACAGAAGTAGTCAGTGGGTGATGTAGTCACCATCCTGTTGCCCGACTGCCTTTACTTCCCAGGACTTTAACTGGTACTCATTTAAGACTGGGTCGACCTGGGAGACAAGGTCATTTGTAAAGAAAGTCCTCCTTTTGGATCTGAAACCATGACCTTAGGACACCACAGCAGCTCGACCACATTAAATAGAGCGTAATAATTCCAACACTGATCTGCTATTGCCATACTTTGACTTATAAAAACACCTACGTACGTAAACACTTGTCATATGGGGAGCTGCATTAGTATAATAGCAAGATGTCTCTCATGATGTCCTGAAGGTCTTGAGTTTGAATCTGCATTGAGATTGATATAGTTTCATTTTTGCTCTAGCCCAAAATGGGTACCAGGTTAAAAGTCCTGAGATGTGAAGGCAGCTGTTGACCACATGAGCCACTGAATGCTACATTCTTAAACCAGTTAAATTTACACATCACATTGGAAAAAAAAATCACACAGACGATCCTTATATCTTCTCCCAGAACTGGTGAGGTAACAGGAAACAGTGAAAAAGAAAAAGGAGAATAAGCAAAAAAAAAAAAAGAATTGAATTAAATGTTTTTTTTTTTCAAACCTGGCTTCAAGAGCAAGTTATAGGGAGCCATGAAGGATCTGCAGCTGACATGCAAGTTCACATTATAGTCTGACATAAGCGTACAAAGCCGAACGCAAAGAAGAAAATAGATAGAATTTATGTATGTGTGTGGTAATTCTGTAAATATCTTGTTGACTAGAAATGATTAGCCATGTTTTAAAATATTTCTCTTTCCACAGTTTAAAGTCCACTCAATCATCTTACAGTTAAGTGCTCCAGAACTCGACTGGACAGCGCCAGTAACTCCACTGACAGGGCTGCCTGAAGATGTTTTGTGTGTAACCTTACATTACCTCTATTCGGAATGCTTGCCCCGGGGTCTCGCCGAAGAAACTGCTCAGCGATGTGCCAGGATGGTGGGCAAGATGCCAGGCTTCGCCAGATTTGGACAACTGTGTGAGACGTTCTTGAAAAACACAGCTTTGATTCAACGTGAGCATTTCACATTTATTTTCTTCTTTATATTTTTCTTTTTTTCTTTTGGAGAATGTGTGTCCTCAACCTTTTAGATATGTGTGTTCAGCTTCAGCATGTATTTATGTTAGGATCCACTAGACTCTGATCGAGATAATGGGCTTTATCTCCTTGTTGGTAGTTAATATTGTTCCTGGAAGTTTTACAAGGCATCATTGCTGAACCTTGTCATCCCGATAAAACTAAATCTAGTCTCTTCTGGTTGTGACACAGTCCCATAAATGCCAATATTTCACCCGGTCTGCAGTAGCCTTTCTGGAAAGAGGCAGTTAAATTTCATTGGTACTGCGTGAGCCTGCATAGTGTCTGATAGCCCAGGATATAAATATGGTAACTGAAAATAGCATTTAGCTAAGACCAATAGTGTCTTAACCCAGACAGGAGATATTCTGTATGAAGCCTAATCAGTAGAGTCAGTAAAACTAGGTACACTAACTGCAAGCCATAATCCAAATCTAAACAACAGGAACAATAATTATCACATTAAACATCTGTTTATTTTACTGAACACAAAACTCATGTGGTTCACATTTACAGAGGTTTCCTTATGACTCAGTGGCTTTTTAAGCCAAGTTGTTAAATTTTTCATCCAAGCCTCGGTGACAGAGGTCATAGGTTCACTGTATGAGTCACCCGAAACATTTTTCTTAACCCCGGAAAATGTGTTCCATTTAATGCTTCACTTTGTTCATGTTTATTGATTACCTTATTATAGATCTATATATTAAAAAAAATGGTTAATGTAGATAAATACAGAAAAAAATTATTAGTTATCTGTGTAAAATGTTGTTTTTTTAAATAGGATTTTTCTAGGAATTCTCATGGGTTTGTGACCCATTTTTTTCATCATTCGCTGGTGGGCAAACAAGTTAAATTTGGCTTTTCTGGATGTTTTTGAACTTGGCTAGATTTCTGATCTGACTGTGCGAAAGATCCAGTTTTGTATGAAATTATTAGAGACCAATTTTATGT
The DNA here is from genome assembly GCA_905116865.2 of Candidula unifasciata. Lineage (NCBI taxonomy): Eukaryota > Metazoa > Mollusca > Gastropoda > Stylommatophora > Geomitridae > Candidula > Candidula unifasciata. The sequence continues at coordinate 143,595 of CAJHNH020000628.1, forward strand.
TAGAAAGGCCTCACACTGGGAATAAACCTGGCAACTTCTGAGTCAGAAGAGGATATAGAAACCTTTTAGCCACGCTTTGCTCTGATGCAATTTTCTGGAACATTCTGTTGTTCAGCTGTTAAAGGTCTTGGCTTGTATGGCTGTGTGATGTAAATACTGGTAAAGACAAATTCCATTCCATGACAGTTGCTTCTAGAATAGTAAGAAATGACCAACCTTCACATATGCAGAGCTCTTCTTCCTTTGCTGGTGGTTTTCAGCTGAGAAAGCCACATACCTCTGTGAAGGCTTGGGTGTGATGCATGTCCTCATCTGATCCATACAGCTAGGTTTCCGTCAGACTATCAACTTGCCTGACTTGGGATCTCTGTACTGCATGTAGAGAGCGTGTCTGCAGTACATCTTTAGTATTCTGGGGTGCCTGTTCACATAAGTAATGCTAAGTAAATCAAGTGCAGTAAACCAGTTTGAGTCTTTTATGGCTATTTCTTAGTGCTGTCGGCATTTTAACTCTTTCAGGACCACATTTTTGGGTGTTTGGACAGCATTAATTTTGAGCGGAATTGTTTTGCTGCAACACAACAAAGCTAAAACCTTCCTGAAGAACAATTATTGGCTGTATCTGGAACAAAAATATATAAAATTAAAGATAAATGAGTGCAGAATAAATTTAATCTATGTGTCAGTATTACAACAAAGTATTGTTTTAAATCACACAACATTAAAGGATGTTAGACACATATGAAGATTATTTTCATACAAATTGTTGTGCTTACCTTACCTTTTTTTACTTGTTCAGCAACTCTGCTATCCAATTCTAAGAATGCACATGCCTTCTCTGTTCAATTATGTATCAGCTAGTTTTTATTTGAAACAGTTAATTTAAATACATTGATTGTTATGATCCTTTTTGTATGACATGTCAAATTTCACAGTAACCGAAAATCAGGAAAACAGCTGATCGAAACATTGATTCGATTGAAATATTTTGTTCAATTTTCATATCCTAGACTAAATTATCGACAATAGCTTTGTCACTTAGATATTAATAATAATATAAAGACTTGTCACCATCTGGCAGGGATTCATCAACGACAGAGCAGTATGAACAGTTCTAGACCTTTTTTCCTTATCATTTAAAATATAAAACAAATCACGTAAAACTTGTATCATATCTAACAAAAATTGTAAAAATCAGAAAATGACGCAAAGCCACGCGGAACATTGCAAATGAAAGGACTTCCTGTTGTTAATCCTAATTTGTCAAAAACGTTTTCATAAAAGTTTGTTTTTCCCACAAACGGAACAAAATTAGAGTGTCTCTGGGATATGCCATTTAACTGGCGACCAGTCGGATAGGGAACAATTTTAAAGCCAGTTAACTGGTGACTGGCAGCTCTGTGGCTAAATCGATGCGAACGCTTGATAATGCCGGTGTACCAGGTTCAATCCCAGCTGTGGGCCATGCACCTTGCGTTGGTTTTGACAGTGGTATCAGGAGGCCGACCGTGCAGAAAGCAATGGCAAACTACTGGATGTTAATTTGCCTAGAGAAACCACAAAACAGCCAGAGGCTGCTGAGGTTGGTTCTGCAAAGTCCTGTAAAGGATACTCAACTTACCTTTAACTGGGGACTTGTCTTCAAAGAGTTAAAGTTCATTGTTCATTTTAAGATCATCGCATCGGACATGACCATGAGTGCTCCGCTGTTCTCCTGAGCATGTCTCCAAGTGTTTGAGGCTAATAACTCCCCTTCTGTTGTGGTTGTAACCACTGGTGGCTCCTGCATGGTTTTTGTCCCGCCGCTCCAATTGATACACCCAGGGATGAAACTGAAAGCTTCACAACATTTAGTCTTTGGTACGGCATTGATGATGTCTCTCCTGTCCATAGATGGCTCATTCCTGATAGGCGTACAGCCAGCCGGGGCAGTGTATAACGGCGAGAATTTCATAATACTGTAGGTTTTGATCTACTTTCTACCCCTTTGGGTTCCAGGGCCCCATTTTAGGTGAGCTGTATGCAGTAGTGAAGAACAGGACAACTTTAACACTTTATCAGTGTCGCTGCACATTGGGCGTTCCCATGCGCGCTCAATCCTCTGATCCAAGCAGCCACTCCAGAATACTTCAACTGATTGTTCTCATGAAGAGCTGGTTATTATTTCACCTCACTTGGCTAAAAAGATGCTTGTAAATTCTTCACCACACTTAACTCCCATGTCACGCAATAGGGTTAGTGTCAGATGTCTGCTTTCTCCTTCACCCCGGTTGTATAGATCCAGGTGAGTGAGTTTGAGTGCGATTTCTGAATGCTTTCTACTCATTCAGTTCTTGCTGCGATTTTCTAAAGTGTATCTATGGAGTGAGTTGGTTTTGGACCTGTGCTTCATTAAGGAAGAAAAATTAATTGATTAGTGATTATTTAGGTATTTAGGATTATCATCACAGCACTCCAGACAGATCCATAGGTGCTCCGATCTCCTCCTCAAAAGCTCCACAAGTGTAAAACGACTGATGACGCCTGTTCTGTGTTGGTTAATGAAACGTATTGTCCCATTAGTGAAATGTTCATTTCTTGCAGCTCAGGCTGTACCCCCATGTCCATCAGTCTAGACAGGGATACAGAGTCATGTCCTTTAGCGTCCTCCTTGGTAAAGTAATTGATTGTTAATATTAACCCAAAATGTTTCTCCCCCAAATGACCCAATTGTTCCACTTTATTATCTGCACAGAAATTAAGTCTCTAGTCTCTGACATCCACGGCTGTGCCGACCGCATCAATGATCTGTTCGGTGGTAGCGCCGTTGAGGATGGGAGAGAGCCGGCTACACTGGAGGGCAGTCTGTGGTCGAGTCCATCCAAGCTGTGTTACACTGTCCGGCAGGCCCTTCGGGAGGAAGCTATAGGTCGGTTACAGTTTGATGATGATGTTGTTTCTTTGGGACCGGAGTATCCGGCATACAATTCTTCTTGTATCATTACCATCATCATCATCAACATCTTGCAGTCATCATCATCATCATCATCTTGTAATCATCATCATCACAATCATGTAATCATGATCACCATCTTATAATCATGATCAAGACCATCTTGTTATCATCATCAGCATCTTGTAATCATCATCAGTAACATCCTGTAGTCATCATCATCCCCGTCATTTAATCATCACCATCATATTGCAAACATCATCATCCTAAGCACCTAATTATGATCGTCATCTTGTAATCATTATCACTGTCATGTAATCATTACTGCTATCTTATAATCATCATCATCACCATCGTGTAATACATCATCACTGTCATATAATCATCACCACCTCTTATAATCATCATCACCATCTTATAGTCATCATCATCGCCATCTTGTTATTCATCATCTTCATCATGTAATCATCACCACCTCTTGTAATCATTATCATTATAATCTTGTAATCATCATCACCATCATTGTATCGGTCACTATCATTGTAATAATCATCATCTGTGTTGTCAAATTAGTTTAGTTACCTATACTTATGCCATTTGTCATCTTTACTGCTGTGTTTTCCTCCGAGGCTAGCATCATTGATGCTGTATCATCTCCTGGTGCTCCAGTACTGTCATTATTAATGCTGTCTTAGCTTCTAGTGTTCTAGTACTGTCATCATAAATGCTGTCTCTGCATCTAGTGCTCTAGTTCTGTCATCATTAATGCTGTCTTAGCTTCTAGTGTTCTAGTACTGTCATCATAAATGCTGTCTCTGCACCTAGTGCTCTAGTTCTGTCATCATTAATGCTGTCTTAGCTTCTAGTGTTCTAGTACTGTCATCATAAATGCTGTCTCTGCATCTAGTGCTCTAGTTCTGTCATCATTAATGCTGTCTTAGCTTCTAGTGTTCTAGTACTGTCATCATTAATGCTGTGTCAGCATCTAGTGCTCTAGTTCTGTCATCATTAATGCTGTCTTAGCTTCTAGTGTTCTAGTACTGTCATCATAAATGCTGTCTCTGCATCTAGTGCTCTAGTTCTGTCATCATTAATGCTGTCTTAGCTTCTAGTGTTCTAGTACTGTCATCATAAATGCTGTCTTTGCATCTTTTGCTAAAGTCATCATCATCATCATGTGCCCTGCCAACTGGTGTAGGCACTCCTGCGTTTCCACAGATAACGATCCCTAGTTGCCTGGAACAGCTCTCTTGATGTTATCCCTCCTTGCCATTGTTTCAGCCCATCCAGCATCATCTCTCTTAGTCTGCCTCTACCCCTCTTTCCACTGATCTTTCCAGTTGTCACAATGTTTTCCAATGCCTCTCTTCTCATTATGTGGCCAAAGAACAGTGTTTGTCTCTTTCTTATTGTTGTATATAAGCAGTCGTCGTTAGTTACTCTGTCCGTCCAAGGTATTAGTAACATTCGTCTCAGAAACCACATCTCTGTTGCTTCCAAATTCTTCTTAATTTGTTCAGTGACTCCAAGATTAGCTGCCATAAAACAGAGCAGGTTCTATGTAACATTTTAGTACTCTCTGACATTAAATGAGAGCAACTTATTGCAAAGATATTTTTCATTTTCTGAAATGCTGCCTTCGTTTGACCTTTTCTGCTTTTAATCTCAGTCACATATTTTCCATCTGATGATTTGATTGTTCCCAGATATTTGAATTTATTGACTTGGTTAGGCCTTTTTCCTTCAGTTGAGATATCACAACATGGAGTTATATTCTTCTTTGATTTAAATATTACTTCCGTTTTCTTGATTTTCAATGAAAGTCCTTTCTCAGCACTCTCCATCCCCACTCCAGTACTGTCATCATTAATGATATTTTATCTTCTGGTGAATTATTGATTCTCTTCCTCCAGTGCAGATATCACTAATGCTGTCACTTTTTCCAGTTCTGTTGTTGTTTTTTTGTGTGTTTGTTTTTTAAATTAATCTCTAAATCTCAAAGCTGTTAAAATGATTTATTTATGCCTCCACTTCTGTTATCTTTATTTATTATCCAACTTCACGTAATAATCTTATTTTACTATCCAACATCACTTGTATAATTTTTTGTGTCTATCTTGACTTATGAAATCTTTGTTTAACCTGTAACATCATTAACATTATAATGAGGAAGACCACGAGAGACTCTTCGCAGAACCATCATCAGGCAAGGCTCAGCCTTGGGCCTAACAAACATCCAGGACCTAAAGCAGGTGGCAACGAACCGCCAGACATGAAGAGCTTTGACCTCTGTCCTATGTATTGCCCTAGGCCTAAGAGGAAAGACTAACTAACTAATATTTTCTGTAATTGTTATTGATTCCATAGATCCAGTTCTAAATTGCTTTTTTTTTCTAAAGCTCCTCTACTGTAATTTTCTAATGTATCTTTCACAGAACACTCTTTACTTAAACATATTGTTATCCTTACTTTTTTCCCCTAGCCTGTGCAAAACTAGTCCTAATCTGTGACATGTTTTCTAAGAGGAAGTATGAGCTGTCTCGTGAAGAACGATACGAGATTATGAAATATGTCAAGTCAAGGTAAGCTGTTATTTTACACCTACAATTCTTACTTGAAGCAGACAAAGAATCTTAAAAAAAATACCAAAAATAAATAAATAAATAAAAGATAGCTGTGCATCCAATGTATCATTTCAAGGAAGTTTTAGTTAAAGCACTCATAATATCCACATCAATCTAGTGTAACCTCCAGTCTTGTGCGGGTAAGGATGAGATGAGAGGTGCTCAGCTGGACTATGTACGACAGAGCTATTCAACTAAGTTTAATCTGGAGCCAAAATGTTGGAAAATAGGGATCATCACGGGCCAGAAGCCAAAGTCCCAGCATAGAAAGATCATTGATATAATACAACTGGCAGGCCACTTTGCTAGGCCTCCGCAGGCCAGATTTGGCCCGCAGGCCACCAGTTGAATAGCCCTGATGTACGACATTACAAAAGTTGAGGAACAGCTATAATTTTCTGCCTGAGTTTAACCCTTCCAGACCGCTCTCCCGTTTTTCTGGGAATTTCATAACTGTTCTGTATACCGCTGGCCCTAAATTTAGGCTGTTTGCATAGTGCGTGAAAAAGACGCGTCACTGACTAAAAATAACCAACCAATCATCATCAGTCCGCTTTGTTAGAGATTGCAAATGGCTTCCCCGTGTGTGTGAATCAATTTTGTGTGTTTTAACGTGAAAAAATTCGGAAAATTCAGAATGAAGCGAGCGGCTGATGAACCAAGTTCTAGGCTTTTCACAGTCCTACAGGTGATCGGTACTTTGGTTTATTCAGTCTCTGTGATATATATATATATATTCATTATCTGTGATAATTTCATAAAGAATATGTTCTTGAAATGGCACTGTCAGTGAGAGCGCAAATGATGAGGAAAATCTTGAAAATTATCGATCTTGAAATAGATCGATAGTAGGAGGAGGGAATGTGTCCATCAAACGTCAACATCTGGTGTTCACTTTGTGAAACAAAGTTGATCTTGATGAGTGAATTCGCACACAAACGTGGAATATTGGTGCTAGATAAAAGGAAAGCCTATTTTCTACAATGTCTCCAAGTTTCATCATATTCAAGCCACTCGTTTGCATGTAACTAATATTTTTGTATATCATGTTGGTTTTTTCGCGGTAATGCCCAGGAGCTCAGGTTATAGGGACAGTTAGATTCAGGACCTTAGGTCTGGTAGGGTTAAAGCTGGTGAGCACTAAGAAGAAGAAAAAGCAGTCTAAAAATATTTTCCTAGCATTGTTTACGCAATACATATCTTAGCTTGGAAACATAACCAATTAAATATTAGTTTATTTATTACAAAATCCAAAAACAGTAATACTGCTGAATTCTAATACCTGAAAATTTGTACTTAGAAGCGAAAAAAAGGTTTTCAAATAAATTGTGGCTCAAAACACGAACGCTGCCTTGGAAACCGAACACCGACTCATGCTGATTATGTAAATAAGCTGACAACTCAAGAGCTTTGACACCTTCACTAGCAGCTAAAGAAAAATATTGGAGAAGGAATTTCTTCCGGGAAGGAAAAGCCGAAAGATGGAATATTAGCGTTGCTGAAATCCAAGATCTTTTGACCTTATGGTATGAGAAATGGTACCATGATATAGCCCTAGTTAACAGATGTGTTAACTTATTAAATGATAACAGTATCGAACATTTTAGGAAAATTAGAAATGGTTGCCAACATCAGAGCACTTGGCAACGCTAGCTGTCAACAAAATTTGGTGATCCCAAACCCTCTGTGATATGAAACTCCAGAAAGAATTTCTGATGCTAACATGGAAGGTGGTTCATCTTTGGATCTTTTTTCCAGGCTATGCCAGAGTGGTGGGAAATAAACAGGCAGACAGATTGGGTGGATCTACACCACTGGGTGGTGAATTGATACATGACAAGGCAGATGTGGGAACAAGCAACGGATTTAGTTGAGAAACAAAATTATTGTGGCCTGGGGAGAATGAGGCATCTGGGTGTTACCGGAGGGTCTGGCTGGCTCACTACACTCAGAGGAAAGGCAAGATGGACATTTAACCAGATTGTGACGGGTACCATGAGTATTGGAACTCTGCGCTGGCTGCTGAAGATGAGGACGGAGCATGCATGGGAATGCCCCGAGGGCTGTGATGTCAGTTCTGGACTCAGCTCAACTCATTTTCCAAACAATCATCTCCATGAATCACTCTTTCTCCTCCCACTTCTATGTACTTTGTCACCAGTTTGATCAGGGTTCAGTAAATACAAAGTTTGTATATATTTTTTATTTATGTTTGTATTATAATATGATCATCATGTGTTACTATATTTACAGTTTGCTGTATTTAGGAAAATACATTTCAGAATTTAAGTTTGTTGGACCCTGGAGCAGATGAATTTAAATTTCATTATTTTCAGTGTGTTACTATATTTACAGTTTGCTGTATTTAGGAAAATACATTTCAGAATTTAAGTTTGTTGGACCCTGGAGGTAATGAATTTAAATTTCATTATTTTCAGTGACATCCTAGGAAAGCACTGGGCCATTCTCCTTCCCTAGTAGGACCCTAGAAACAGAAACAGTATAAATAATTTTGTACACCAGTCTTTCCCAAACTTTTCTTAGTCACGGCGCCCTTTTTTCAATCAAAATTTTTCCACAGCACCCTCACCTAAGTGAAAGTATGACTACTCCTATGTAAGAGATAAAAAAAAAAAACTTTTTTTATCTTTGAATATTTCGCGATGCCCCTGTGAAGAGAGCACGGCTCCTAGGGGCGCTGCGGCACACAGTTTTTGAATCACTGTTGTATACTGCTCACTTTTCCTCCCTACAGAATTCCAGTATTTCTAAGGCAACTTCTGACCCTTCTGACGACAATTAAGGCTCATCTCCAGGCATTGACCCAACCTCAGCGAGCTGACATTGCTGCTTATCTGGTTCCGGAGGTGAGAAGGTATTCTTTGTAATCTGTTGTTATCATACAGCAGAATTGTTGTAGTTTCAAGGGCTACGTTGCATTTCAGAGGTCACTGGCAGTCTACTTGATAAAAGTAAACTTAACTCTTTCAGGATCACATTTTTTTTCTGGGGTATGGAGAGCATTAATTTTGAGCGGAATTTTTTTTACTGGAACATGACAAAGCTAAAACCTTCCTGAAGAAAAAGTATAGGGCTGTATAGGGACATATAGTATGTCAAATTAAAGAGAAATAAGTGCGGAATAAATCTAAACTATATACAAGTCAGCATAACCCTGTGAACAAATTTACATTGGGCATCCTAGGGGCGCTATAGACCAATCAGTACTTGGTGGGTGATGTGGAATCATAACACTGTCGCCTTTACTGCTCGGGACTTTTCCTCCCTACCCATTTCCAGGGTTTCTAAGGCAACTTCAGAGTCATTAAAATTTAAAATTAAGGCTCATCTGTTATGATTTGAACCTAGAACCTCAGCTGCAGCAGTCATTTAGCTGCTACATCACGGCAGTTATAGAGTCTGTGCTTTGTAATCTAGATTGTTATCTTCTGAAATAAAAAGACTTTGATGCAGACCAGCATGTACTACCTGGTGAAAAGTTGTGGTTGACTAGTTGACGGCTTCAAAACTGGACAGTCCTGCTCCATGGAAATGATAAGGGTGTTGTTGTAGTCTCAAGGGCTACGTTGCATTTCAGAGGTCACTGGCAGTCTACTTGATAAACGTAAACTGAACTCTTTCAGGATCACACTTGGGGTTTGGAGAGCATTACTTTTGAGCAGAATTTTTTTTACTGGAACATGACAAAGCTAAAACCTTCTTGAAGAAAAAATATTGGCTGTATAGGGACATATAGTATGTCAAATTAAAGAGAAATAAGTGCGTAATAAATCTAAACTATTTACATGTCAGCATAACAACACGAACAAATTTACATATTGGGCATATAGGGCTAGATCTATATTTTATAGACCAATCTTAACTTGGTGGGTGATGTGGTCAACATAACACTGGTCGCCTTTACTTCCCATGACTTTACCTGGTACCCATTTAAGACTGGGTCGGTCTGGGAGCCAGAGTATTAAAATTTTTAAAAAGTCCAGCTCTGTTATGATTTGAACCTAGAACCTTCGGAGTTGCAGGCAGTCATTTAGCTGCTACACCACAGCAGTTATAGAGCCTGTGCCTGTAAAATAGATGGCCACAGATTTCTGAAATAAAAAGACAGTTTGATCCAGACCAGCATGGGCTACCTATTACAGCTTGTCAGTTGACTAGTTGACGGCTGTCAAAACATTGGACACCCTTGCTATAATGGAAATGATAAGGGTGCCGTTTGTCTCCTCTCTTATTTATCACAACTGTAGATGATTATGACGACTTCAACAACTACCACCAGAAATGAAATTCAACAGACATGAAAGAACAGCTTTCTTCTTCTTCTTTTTTGTGTTCTTCTTCTTATCATTCTTTGCGTTCTTCTTCTTCTTTTACATTCTTCTTCTTATTCTTTACATTCTGCTTCTTTGCGTTTATCTTCTTCTTATTCTTTGCATTCTTCTTCTTCTTCTTCTTTGCATTCTTCTTCTTTACATTCTTCTTCTTCTTCTTCTTTGCGTTCTTCTTTTTCTTCTTCTTCTTTTTTCTTTAGGCCTCTTTTACTGCATCATGTGTCGAGGGAGATATAATGTCCTGCTTCAACTGTAGACACATTGTGGTGCTGTAGAGTTTCTCTGATGTTATCCTTCCATCTTGTTCTTCCTCTACCTCTTGCTCTGAGTCCTTTTCCATTTTGGTAAATGCCTTGTATGGTATAGCGTCAGAAAGCATTCTCTCCAAGTGGGCATAAGGCATTCTCTCCAAGTGGGCAGACCATTTGATTTGCGTTGAACGGCTGCAAACTCCAGTGGAAAGTTGGGTTTTAGTCTTTTCCAGACCCTGAACATATTCATGCACATCCATTTGAAATATCTTGTTTATTTGTATGCAGACTGTTGGTTCCTTGCCTCTAAGGCAGATGTACTCTGACTTCAGTGGAAGCCCACAATTAGTCGACTGTTACAACTTGCTTCTGGGAGGCAGTTGGTCTATCCTTTTTCCCCACAATTAGCTCCCAGAACCCACACAGGGAACCCTCACTTATGTCCCACTTGCAAAATTGTATGGAGGTCTTCTGGTCCAAAATGTAGGATTCGGCATGGCAGAATGTTAAGCTTCGAAGTTATTTTTGCTTTTAACAGCACTTTGCTAATGCAGTTTCCTTATATGGATGGTAGTCTACAGTTTTGCTGTCTAAGCTACTGGGTTTAGTGCTTGGTGCAGCCCTATGAGCTGTGTTTTTCATGTGGAATGCCTTTTATATTTGTGTGTGGTATTCAATATGGCTGGCAGCCAGTTTACATGTGAGCTGGCAAAATACCTTATGTAATAATTCTTCATGTGTATAGCCGACTTATTGTGCCTGACTACTTCCATCAATGACAAACTGCATTTCTGGTGGTGTCTGTTGGCTTTGGCACCTCTAGCAACTGCCATATGCATTTACTGAATGCACATATGTCTGGATTGTTCCGGACTAATTGTTCCCCAGTTTTTCAAATATGACAGTGAGGGACGTGATAATAATGGTAGTCAAGGTTGGTAGAATAAGAAGAGATATAAATATAATAATACAAAATGCAGGATAAGCTTTCTTAGCACTAGTGAAGAATGAAGTTGGAATATGTAACACCAAAAAAACTTTACTAGTTTACAAAATTGTTTCTTCAGATGGAGATAATCTTAGACACCATGTCCCGATTTGCCAGCGAAACAAAAGCTGCCCTGGAGCAGGCAATAACTACCAGTAATGAGAAAGCAACAGTTGAGAAAGGAGACAAGGCAGAGAAGTCACGGAAAAGTGGGGTTGGAGATGTCCTTGGACGCACACTGAAACACGTTAGTGTGTGTGTGTGTGTGTGTGTGCGTGTACATGTCTCTCTCTCTCTATATATATGTCTGTATATATATATATATATATATATATATATATATATATATATATATATATATATATATATATATATGTGTGTGTGTGTGTATATATTTGACCAGTAATGAGAAAGCAACAGTTGAGAAAGGAGACAAGGCAGAGAAGTCACGGAAAAGTGGGGTTGGAGATGTCCTTGGACGCACACTGAAACACGTTAGTGTGTGTGTGTGTGTGTGCGTGTACATGTCTCTCTCTCTCTATATATGTCTGTATATATATATATATATATATATATATATATATATATATATATATATATATATATATATATATATATATATATATATATATATATATATATATATATATATGTGTGTGTGTGTGTGTGTGTGTATATATTTGTGTGTATGTGTATATATATAAATTTGTCGGCGTCTGTGGCTTAGGTGTTGTGAACATGCTTCGTAATGCCGGGGTGCCAGTTTCGATCCCAGCTGCGGACAATGTGTCTTGCACTAGTTTCGACAGTGTTATAGAGAGCTGACCGTTCAGAGGCAGTGGCAAACTACTAAACATTAAATTTGCCAGAAAAACCACAACAGCCAAAGAATGCTGGGGTTGGTTCTGCGACGTCCCCTAAAGGATACACAACTAACTAACTATATATAGATATGTATATATATGTATATAGGGGCTTTTGAGTTGAAATGCTTTAGAAAGATTCTCAGAATATCTTGGACAAAGAAGAGGAGAAATACTGACATCTTGAAAGATCTGAACATCAGGGAAGATTGGCTAATAAACAGCATCCTGTCTTGGAAGCTGAAATATTTTGGTCAAATCTAGTGCCACGACGGATCGGAAAAAAATTATAGCAAAAGACATGGTACCAGGTAGGAGGGGCAGGGGCCAACTGACACGAAGATGGGCCCAGGATATAAGTGACTCCTTGAGTATGAAAGTACATGAGACGGGAGAACTGGCAAGAGACCGAGTTTTTTTCAGGCAGACTGTGATGAGAGCGACGTTCTGCAAAGGACCTACTACATGATAATGATGACGATATATATATATATATATATATATATATATATATATATATATATATATATATATATATATATATATATATATATATATATATATATATATATGTCTGTTTTAAATATTTGATAGCAAATATTTGGGGAAACAAAAACCCACTACCTCTCTAGCAAACTTGTAAAAGAGGACAAATTCGGGTATTTCTAGGTCTGGCCGTGATGCAGCTCTATGATTGGTGGATATAAGCTGCTGTGAATGTTTCATGATTTTGTCCCACAAACTGGCTTTCTTTTGTTTTGACCTGCTTTTATACTCATCTGTTGTCAGCTTTTCTTTCTCTCCACTATTCAGTCCACACAACCATTAGAATACTCTTCTTCTCTCTTCCGGCTGTAAGCTCTGGAGAAAAGTTCGTCCATTTGGACTTTGGCTTTGTGCCAGGGCTTGCATCTTACTGGCTGATGTGTGTGCCTTTGTTTGTTCCTTGACGCTCGGGCAGATGCACTCTGACTTTGAAGGAAGCCCCCAGTTAGACAACTACAACATGCTTTTTGGGGAGGAAGTGGCTCTATTCTTGTTTTCCTCACAACAGGGCTCCGGAACCCGCACAGGGAACATTAGAATATAGAATGTGATCTCTTGGACACTCACCCATGGCAAAGATGATGTTGGTTATTATTGAAGAGAGTTTCTATGATGTTGTCATTCCATTGTGTTCTTTGTATACCCAGTGCTCTATGTTATTTTTCTTTTTTGGTGTATGCCCTGTGTGGTATTGGAGCCACCATGTTTTAATGGCTAGACACTCACCTATGGATCTGAAGCTCGTGGGTTCAGTCCTGGCAGACCCGGACTGTTTTTTTCTTCTTCCAAAAATGACTTTGTCTCCCAGGTCAACCCAGCCTTAAATGGGCACCAGGTAAAGTCCTGGGAAGTAAAGGTGGCCGGCATGATGTTGACCACATCACCCAGCATGTGCAGATTGCTCTGTACAATAATAGGTCTAGCCCTGTGTGCCCAATACGCAAGGGTCCTTATTTACTGACTGACTTTACTGTTTGGTATGATGTCACAAGGCATTCTCTACCTCATTCCTGATCTTATCTATTCTGGTCACTCCTGCAGCCCTTCTCATTTCCAGAGTTACTAGTTTTCTTTCGTGGTGTGATGTGAGTGACCACATGTCTGGCACTTGAAGCATTGAGTGGGAAAGAATATGCTTTGGATGTGATGTTTCTTTGTGCTGATCATGATTATCTTATGCTGTTAAAAGGGGGGAAACTTTTTGCTACATACTTGGAAAAAAGCTGGTCTGTTCTGTATTCTGACCGCTGGACCCTGGATCCCTGGATCTCTGGACCCACACATGGAGTATTAGAGCTGTAGCGTATCGCTGTATTCTTGTAGACCATTCACTACATAGAGGGTTGTGTTTTCTTCTGGCTCCATCTACTTTCTGAAATATTTCTTAGTAGCTGTTTTAGACTGGGTCAGCAATAGAGCTGTGGTAAACTTTTCAAGTCATTGAGTGGTCTATGTATGGAGCTTTGACCATTACTCTGCTCTTCATCCGAAGGAAATAAAACATTAGAAACATTTTCTTAAAAGAATAACCACCGGAATTCACTTGTTTTGTTACTTAACCTGTTCATATTTTTTATATTGCAGGCATTGCATCTGAAGGAACTGAAAAAGTTGAAGCATTTTCACGAAAGAACAACCTCTAGCTTTCTGCATTTGAGACAGAAGAGGTAGGGTATATTACAATGTAAATATTTATTTCTGAACAAGTGAGGGAAATCTTAAATTAAACAGGTTAGTGCACTGGTACTCAACCTTCCTAATCCCAAGACCCTTTTATGCAGTTTCTCATGTTGTGGTGACATCCAACCATAAAATTATTTTGTTTCTACTTCATAACTTCAATGAATATATATTTTTTGTGGCAAGGTTGTTCAACTCCCAAAAGGACCCACAAGTTGAGAACCACTGGGTTAGACCAGTGTTTCCTGAACTTTTCTTAGTCGCAGCTTGTTTTTCAATTAAAATATTTCCACGGTGCCCTAACCTAAGTAAAAGTATGATTGTTGTAAAAAATATTAAAAAAAAAATTAAAAAAAAAAAGTCGTGCATCTTCAAATATTTTGTGGCGTCCCTGTGAAGAGGACGGGGCTCCCTGGAGCGCCGTGGCTTACAGTTTGTAAATCACTGCACTAGACTGTTGACAGTTGTTACTGAATAAATTAATACAGCGAGGAGTGATGAGGGGATCTGGCTGATACTCGGCACTCAGAGGAAGAGCAAGACGAACATATCACCAGACGGCTACTGATACCACTGGTAATGGAACCCTGAGCCGGCTGCTGAGAATGGGGATGAGCACTTATAGGAATCCCCAAGTGCTGTGATGTGAGTTCTTATATAACTGAACCCAGCCACTAAAATAGGGCTCTAGAATCCACACATGGAAAGAGGATTAGAACTGAAAATTTTTGTTTCAGGGAAGACTGCAGAATGACAGTCAGAACAAAACTCATTTATTTAACAATTTTTTTTATCTCCCTTTTTTTTAAACCATAATTTTATCATAATTGATATAACCATTTATTTTATCTTCAATTTTTAACCGTAATTTAACTTCATTTATTTAACCATTTATTTTAATCTTTATTTATTTAACTATTTATTTTATCTTCATTTATTTAACCATTTATTTTATCTTCCTTTATTTAACCATTAACTCATTTATTTATTTTAAATGTAACTGACAAGGACAGCGCTTTCCATGTGGTTTACGACATACCAAACAGACAACTGCTGAGAATGGCCGAAGCTTTAACAATTACAATCAACAACACCTTTTTGTATGCAGACGGAATTTATAGTGAATTTGAAGTTACCATGATAAGTGACATGACTACAGTGAACTTCTGGGGTCTAGACAAACACGATGCATTGAAATAAACCATTCGCATTCCAGTTGGATTTATTTGTGTGCTTACATTTATGTTGATGTAACTCTTTAGTGACTAACCTGACCAGATGCAACAAAATATGCCTGGCAATAAATTGTACAATGTATTGTTTGTGTCCACATTATTTAAAAGGGATTTATATTTCAGGGAACACTTTAACATGAAAAGTCAGCCAGATAAAATCCGATCTGTCTCCCAGTCTTTGGTACATTTGGTGGACGAGGTATGTGGGATCACTGTTCTTGTATTGTGGCTACTTCTGACTGGTAGCAGAATTCTGTCTGTCTGTCTGCTTTCTGTCTGGGTTTTTTTTTCTGCCTGTTACCTCTGTCTGTTGATCTATCCATAAATGTCATCAATCTATAAATGTCATCTATCCATTTATCAGTGTGTCCATCTGTATGTCTGTGTGTGTGCCCATGTGCCCTTGCATGCATGCGTGTGTGCATGCATGCATGCATGGGTGGGTGGGTGGGTCTGAGGTTATCTGTCCTTTTTTCTGTCTGTCCTCTCTTTCTGTTTATTTTAAAATGTCGTCTGTCCATAAATTTTATCTGTCTGTCTGTCAGTGCGCCCTCTGTATGTCTGTGTTTGTGTGTTCATGCATGTATGTAAATGTTTTTGGGTATATATATTTGTGTAAGTACTCTCCACCCCCCCCCCCCTCCCTCCAACCTCCCTTTTTCCCCTTAGCAGATGATACAACCATTAGAATATGCAGTGATAGACCATAATATGGGTATCGTCCAGCTCCCGTTATTATTAATCTTCAAGCAGTTATCTGGCACCCTTCCTTATGAGACAACGCCATTCTTTTGGTCACGTGAAGCCACAAAACGGTCACTTCCGGCTGGTGCCATTTACCTGCAAGAGCCACTTTCCTGACTCGCTGTAGCGGCAATGTGTAATTGTTTTTGGGTGTGCTTTTAAATTATTTTTGTTTATTTTTGATGACCTGTGTAAAATTGGTGTTTTTCTAAGGATTTTTGTCTTCGGAAATATACTGCACACAAACAAATTTGCCAGCTTGGCTTTGTTTTTTTTTTTATAGGTCATCAGAGTAATAGGGTTAACTAGCAGACAGCTGTGTTGGCAGCTGCCTGTCTTTGCTGACAATAGTGTTATTTTGTGTTTTGGGGAGGCATGCAAATCACAGCCCATAGTGACTGTGCACAGCTTATGGTGACTGTGAGCACAGCCTAATGTGACTGTGAGCACAGCCTATGGTGACTGAGCACAGCCTATGTTGACTGTGAACACAGCCTATAGTGACTGTAAGCACAGCCCATGGTGACTGTGAGCACAGCCTATGTTGACTCTGAGCACAGCCTATGGTGACTGTGAGCACAGCCTATGGTGACTGAGCACAGCCTATGTTGACTGTGAACACAGCCTATAGTGACTGTAAGCACAGCCCATGGTGACTGTGAGCACAGCCTATGTTGACTCTGAGCACAGCCTATGGTGACTGTGAGCACAGCCCATGGTGACTGTGAGCACAGCCTATGGTGACTGAGCACAGCCTATGTTGACTGTGAGCACAGCCTATAGAGACTGTGAGCACAGCCTTTGGTGACTGAGCACAGCCTATGTTGACTGTGAGCACAGCCTATGGTGACTGTGAGCACAGTCCATGGTGACTGTGAGCACAGTCCATGGTGACTGTGAGCACAGCCTATGGTGACTGTGAGCACAGCCTATGGTGACTGTGAGCACAGCCTATGGTGACTGAGCACAGTCCATGGTGACCGAGCACAGCCTATGGTAACTGTGAGCACAGTCCATGGTGACTGAGCACAGCCTATGGTGACTGGGAGCACAGCCTTTGGTGACTGTGAGCACAGCCTATGGTGACTGTGAGCAGAGCCCAAAGCCTGGGCAGTATTGAAGAAACCATGTGTTGTCTATGCGGCCTGATCCTTCAGTCAGTCTGCTTTGTTAATTCAAGAGGAAAGGTAACACCAATATGTTTAGAGCAAAGCAGGCTGCAGTAACTGCAGAGCCAGAAGAGCAGTGCTCTGTCCTTCCTAGACCAGCCGCCAAATGTTGAGTGTTGAATTAAGATTTGACATCACAGCACTCAGGTCACTCCCATAAACACTGCGTCCCCATCTTGCAGCAGCAAGCGAAGAGTTCCAGTTCTGATGGTGCCAGTAACTGTCTGATTGTACATCCGTCTTGTCTTTCCCTTGAGGTAACTCCCCGCAGCGCCATTCTCCTCAGACCGTAATGATCAATCTGTGCCTCCGCACAGTTCACTCGCTGCCAAAGGGCGCTAACAACATCTAGCTTGTCATACATCAGTTCACCACCAAGTGGTGCAGAACCAGCCAGTCTGTCTGCCTTTTCATTTCCCAACACACCGGAGACCAGCCACCAACGAGGGCTAAGTCTGCCCTGTCATAACATTAAGTTTTCAAGTTGTATGTCCTCTTCTTAGGATAAGACTAGTATCCTCCCCAATTGCTTCTCCGCAAAAAGTCATTAGCACTGATGGTATCTCAGGTTTGTTATTCACAACCCAACATTTGATGTGAACAGAAAAAACTAGTATACATGCTGCAGTAAGAAGAAGAAGGAAGAAAAATACAACTATTAGGTAAAATTGTTTGAACGAGGATTTTGTCAATAAAATTCTTCAACCATACACTCATTCGGGCAATTTATTTATGACTGTACACACTGTATTTTCACTGATTATACTGTTCAATGATTGTACATAATGTCTTTTTACTGATTGTACTGTCTACTTACTGTCATGATTATCGACTATTTCAGTTTCCATCATTTGTGATTAAGCTGCGAGAGATCATCGCTGCGCTGGATGATAAAGTTGCCTGGAAAGAATGGAAGTATCTTTTCAAAATGGCCACATCTAAAGTTGTAAGTTGGTTGCTAAGTTGGTTGCTAGGAGGCCGAGAGATAGTTAGTTAGTTAGCTGATGGAAAGATTGTCCTCATTGCATATCAGACCATAAGCGCTGGGATCCCATATTCATCTAGTGGCAACTGATAACACCAGTTCTGTGTTGGTTTGCTATTCTTCTTTGGCTACCTGTAAAGTGTTCCACAGCCAATCACAAATAACAACAACCCCTTTAAAAACAATTGGATGCATTTTGAATATTATCTCACTACAGATTACATGCCCCCTTAGAAAATAAAAGTTTCCTAAGAATACTGTTGATTTCCACAAAGATTGATTATATTTAGAATTATAACTGTTTCAAAATGTAGGCATACTTAGAGCACATTGTTACTAAGAGGTTGTTGCTGATGTCTACTATTATTATTATTATTATTATTATTATCATCAGCTAAAAGGATAATGCATGAATAATGTGTGCCAGCAGTGAAGTCAGAAGGGCAGAATAAATTTTGAGTGTTGCTATTTCATTGTCATCTCCTGATCATCTTCTCATCCTACCTCCTTGAAGGCATTGAGAATGTCGGCCCAGTCCGTTGCCAACAGGCTCATTTATTCCCTTTTAGCCCGTAGTGTTCTGGCACAAAAATGGAAACTAATTCCTACGCTTATTCCTGGCTATACTGGTCATACCTATAGTGTAGTGTTTTCTTACTTTAATTCATAAAGTTGATTAAGAATATAAACCTGCTCTTAAAAAACCTGTTATAAATGCACTAATTAAGATCATGGCGGCTTGATAACATAAGATTTTTTACCCTTTTTCTGCTCTTCTTAATTCATTTAAATTATGAAAAAAATCACGTTTTTTTACATAGTACATGCATATTTAGCCAAGCTGACAAATTGCAGTGAAGTTTGTAACATATTTTGGTAACTTAGCTTAAAACTAAATATTTTGCCAGTGACCAATCGCCGGTGAGTCACTTCTAGTTTTTCGAAAAGAAAATTTAATCAATAGTTTGGCCATCTAACAAGAATGCCCTGGCAGCAGGTACCATGGAGAGCAATGCTAAAAATATATAACGAGGGAAAAAAATCATGGAAGATCTGGAACGACACTATTTAGAGCAACCATTGGGATATGAAGATCAACCTAACACATCACATTAAAAGATCCTTACATCTTCCCCCCCCCAAGAGTTTTCTGAGCCAACTGGCGGAAGAAAAGAGGAACACATGTGTATATCATCATCATCTTCATCTTCTTTGGGTGTCTGGTCAAGATTAGACATTGATTTCTCTTACTGAGAAAACTGGAGAACAATATAACTAGATTGTCTTTGCATTAGAACCCACAGGGGCATAGGAAAAAAGAAAGGCCAAAAAATACATGAAGAGGGGAGCTGGAGAATGAAGTTAGAAGATGGGGAGAGCTGCATGCGATAGCAAAGGATAGAACCACTTGGCGTGAGTTGGTTGAGGGCCAATGCTCCACTGGGGCTAGAAAGGCAGAAGTAGAAGAAGATATCTCTCTAAGTCCTCTGATATTTTCAGAAACTTGGTGTTTACTTATTATTTACTGGTGCATGACTTTCTTAGGAAGGGAGGGAACAGTACATAAGAAGAATAGATGATAAATGTCTGAAAAGAAGGATGCAGTGGGATGTGACCATGGGATCTGGCAGACACTCATCACTCAAGAGAAAGACAAGATCGACCACAGTCAGACTGCTGCTGGTACAGTTGGAATCAGAACTATGCGCTGGCTGCTGAAGATGAGGACATATCATGTATGAGAATGTCCAGAATACAGTGATGCCATTTCTGATGTCAGCGCAGTGCAGCTTGTTATTTGTTGCTAAGCTATTGTGTCATCGTCATCAATTTCATTTTTTGCTGTTAAGTGTCCCAAAGAGGAACAGTCTGCGATCCGTCACCTGATGGGAAGCTCTGGCTATTGTCCTTCCTTGTGAATGTATGAAAGTGTTTAATATCCTCAGTAACCGTGGAAATGTGGTGTCTGAGAAAGACTGTAGGAGTGACCAGAAGAGATAAAATCAGGAATGAAGTCATACGAGATCAGCACAGACACCGATTCTAAAATTACATACAAAGACAGCAAATCAAATGGTTTGCCCACTTGGAGAGAATGCCTTTTAATGCTATATCATACAAGGCATACACCAAAAGAGGAGAGGAATTTACACTAAGAGGTAGACCAAGAACAAAATGGAAAGATCACATCAAAGAGACTCTACAGCACTACGATGTGTCTATGGTCGAAGAAGCCAGAAGAGCACAGAGCAGGACCGTATGTCTCCCTTGACACCCGAAGCGGTAAAAAAGGACCTAGAAAAGAAGAATGTCCTCAGCTGGCAGGATATTTATGTCCTAAATCAGTGATTCCAAAACTGTGCGCCATGGCGCCCTGGGGAGCTGCGACCTCTTCACAGGGGCGCCACGAAATATTCGAAAATGAGTTTTTTATTATTTTTTTTAAAATCTCTTACATACAAAAAGTCATACTTTTACTTAGGTTAGGGCGCCGTGGAAAACATTGTTAACTGAAAAAAGGTGCCGCGATTAAGACAAGTTTGGGAAACACTGTCCTAAATGCTTTAAATTTTGTTTGTGTCTCATTTGTTTCGATACACAGTCATGGGGCCTCGCCAAAGTTCAGTCGAGCCGCACATCCTTACAGCCAATGATCGATGAGATGTGCGATATCGTGCGCAGTGAGCAGTTTGTGGCCTCACTCATCACCTTGGGCTTAAAGTCACCTGCAGAAGCAAGCGGCCATACAACTTTAGGCAGGGACTCCTTTTTCAGTGCTGGAACCAGCAACAAGGCTGCAAGATATGCCCAGGTAGTAAACAGATTCTCTCATTTTCTTCTCCTTCTCTTCATTATTCTTCTCCCCTCTCATCACTTCTCCTTCTTCTCTTCATTATTCTTCTCCTTCTGCTTTTGCTTCTCATTCTTCCATTTATTTTTCTTCCTCCTTTCTTCCTTCTCCGTCACCTCTTCATTCTCCTTCTGATTTTGCTTCTTTTTCTTCCATTTTGTTTTCTTCACTTCTGTCCGT
Organism: Candidula unifasciata; assembly: GCA_905116865.2. Lineage (NCBI taxonomy): Eukaryota > Metazoa > Mollusca > Gastropoda > Stylommatophora > Geomitridae > Candidula > Candidula unifasciata. The sequence continues at coordinate 164,995 of CAJHNH020000628.1, forward strand.
GGCTAAGGCGTTGTGAGTCCGACTCGTAATCCAACGTACCACGATCGAAACCCACTGTAGGCTGCGTGGATTTTTATCGTGGTATGGAACGTCGCAGGTCAAATCAGCCTCAAATGGGTACCAGGATGGCTGTCCTGGTGAAGTAAAGACGGCCGGCGTAATGCTGACCACATTACCCACTGAGTGCCGATTGGTCTGTAAAAAATATGGGACACTCTGCCCATATGCTCGATGCGCTGAAAGGCGTGAAAAGGGATCTTTACTTTACTTACTTCTTCTTTCACCTCATCTTGCTTCTGCTTCTCTTTCTTACATTTCTTTGCTTCTTTTCCTCCTTCTGCTCCTCCATTTTCCTTCTCCTCCTGTTTTTGCTTCTTTTTCTTCCATTTTCCTTTTTTCCTCTTCATTATTCTTCTTCTTCTGCTTTTGCTTCTCTTCCATTTATTTTTCTTCCTCCTTTCCCATTCTCCTTCACCTCTTCATTCTCCTTCTGATTTTGCTTCTTTTTCTTCCATTTAATTTTCTTCACTTCTTCCTTCACCTCCTCCTGCTTTTGATTCTCTTTCTTCTATTTCTTTGCTTACTCTTTTCCTCCTTCTGCTCCTTCACTTCATTCTCCTTATCTTTCTGCTTTTGCTTCTTTTTCTTCCATTTTCCTTTCTTCCTCTTCCACCTTTTTCTTCTTATTCAATCTTCCAAGCCCTGGAGGTTCTTTTCTGCAGATATCATTTGACTCCACTTATCATCTTCCTGTCCTGCACTTTATCCCCTATTGTAGCATTATTTGAAAGCTGTGGTAGCACATATCCCTACCAGTCCAGCAGTCATCAGTTTCAGTCTCCAAAAAGGCAGATGTTACACATTACCCTGTGTTCCCATGTTGACTCCTTCTCAAACTAAGTTTAAGGAAATGTTCTGGAAGTAAAATTGGCTGAGATTATTATATTGCTCTTATCTCATCACTCAACAGATGCCAGTTTGTCCTTACAAATACAGGTCTGACACCGTATACTCCAGGGCTGTTCAACAAAGTTAACTCGGGGGCCGAAATGTTGAAAATGGGGATTGTCATAGGCCCAAGCCCCAGCAAAGCAAGATCACTAATACAGTACAGTCGGCAATGATCCGCCTGCCACTTGCTAGGCCTCCACAAGTCAGATTTGACCCTCAAGCTGCCAGTTGAATAGCCCTGATTGACTGAGTACTCTTCAAGGTGCAAAAATGAGACTGTTGGGAATGCATTCGGTTGAAATCCATTGATTATAAAGTTTGTAAAATCTGTAGAGGAAATATTGGCCATCCTAAGACCAGTCCTAGCCACTTCATATGTAAGTAAAGAACCCTTTGCATACCAGTGGTTCTTCTGGCATATGGTGCCAAACTCCTAATTTTATAGGCCAGTTGGCACTTGATGTAGTCAGCTTCATGGCCACAACATTTACTTCTACGGACATTATCTGGTACTCATTTTAGGTGTAGTTGGGAACAAAGGTCACTTAAAGAAAAAAAATCTGACCTGATGCGGATTTGAGCCCAAGACCCTTGAGGAGGCCAGCATTGTTCACATGTGCTGTACTGAATTATGCTCTGGTTATATCCTAAAATGTCTCTGCACAGATGTAAAGTTCCGCTACTTATCGTGCCCACCGTTTTTGGTTTATGAGCTTGAAGAGGGGGACGGATATCTCTGTAATACAGTCACCTTAGATCAGGATCAGGAGAAAAATTAAATGCTGGTCTTCTCATTATATTTTAATTCTTAGCTTTTATCAGCTGTAAATTCTGGTGGAAAGTTCCCGTTGTTGGTCCACTTTTAGGTTTAGTCTTGTTCCAGAACTTGAATTTCGCGTGCACATTTGTTTTACACTTGAATGCAGACTGTGGGTGCCCCGCCTTTCAGGCTGTTGAGCTTCTACTTTGGAGGAAATATCCCTAATTAGTCATCTCCTGTTATTGTGGGTTCCGGGGCCCCGTGTGAAGAAAACAAGAATAGACCCACTGCCTCTCCAAAAGCATGTCAAAAGAGTAGACTAATTAGGAGATTCCTTCAAAGTCGGAGAACTTCTGCATGAGAGGCAAGGAATCAACAGTCTGCATGCAAATCAGTCTGATCTGTGAAACTCATATGCACGCAACACTTAGTTTCTGGAACACGACTAGAGTCCAGAAGCAGATGGACAACCAGAACCTTCCGCTGGAGTTTACAGCTGGTGAACGCGAAGAAGAAGAAGATCCCCAGTAGTGGTATCCAGGAACCTACCTGGAGATACACCAGTCTCACTTGATAGATGTATGCCTTTTTAAAAATTATTGTAATTTCAAAGAGACTCTGGTTGTTGAGAGGGTTTTCAGTCTTCTTTCTTTCATTTTTAAATTCTTTTTTTCTTTACTCTTTTCCTCTTCCTCCTTTTCCTATTTTTCTCTTCATTCTCCCTCTTCCTTTTCTGGCCTCTTCGTTTCCTTTTTCTCTTTTTTTCTGTATCACTGATTCCTCTTCATATATATTTTGTCCCCCTTCCATTTCTTCTTCTTTTTCTTCCCTGTTTACAGCAATAGTGACTGTACATTTCTCTTAGATTGTTAATTAACCACTAAGATATTCTTTCCGCCACAGCTGAGCTGTGTGGACTCATTGTGTGTCCCCCCAGCTGCGAGCAGCAGTGCTACTGCCAGAAGGGCCCTCGAACTGTTCAGACAGCGGGCAAAGACAGATATGACCTTTGAGGTGATCAGTTTACAAGGTAAGCCAAAAATAGGGCGATTAAAAAATAGGGCCATTATGAGGGCCCTTTGGGAATGAGTGAACAGTCTGAGGAGAATAGTGCTGCGAGGATTTACCAGGGGATGTGGCCGACGCTCAACACTCAGGGGAAGGACGAGATGGATATGCAATCAGACAGCTACTGGTGCCATCGGAATTGGAACTCTTCGCTAGCTGCTGAAGATGGGGGACGAAGCACTTATGGGAGTGGCCCGAGTGCCGTGATGTTGATTCTTAATTCAACATTCAGAAATGTGGCTACATGTTTGATTGCACATGTTTGGTCACATGACAGAATCTTCCTAGCATTCACAAGCTGTAAACTGTGTTAGAAAGTTCTGGTTGTTTGTCCATTCCTGGTTTAGTTCTAGAACTTGACATTTGCTTGCACATCCTTTTTACAAATCTGGCTTATTTGTGTGCAGACTCTTGGTTCCTGAACTCTCATGGGCAGATGCACTCTGACTTTGAGGAAATGCTCCTAATTTGTCACCTTGTGCAGCATACTTGTGGGAGAGCGGGAGATCCTACCCCCACCTTCCCAAATTTTTGTTGGGCTCTGGAGCCCACGCGGAGTATTATAGCTACCCTAAGTGGGACCATTTAAAAAAGCAGTCGTTTAGGCTAATACTACACAGCTAGACTGAGCCTTTATGTGTCTCAAACTGTTTACTGTTCATGTCACAACTTAATCAGTAAAAGCAGGTATAAGACCATACCACATAGACACTGGACTGTCCCAGCACTCGAATACTGACACATTCTACTGTAAATTGGCTGCTAATATAATAGACTGGTGAGATGATAGTTGTTACTGGCAGTAGATGCTATAAATTGGTTGATAATATGTCTGCTATAAATTGGCTGATAATATGTCTGTTATAAATTGGCTTATAATTTGTCTACTATAAATTGCTTGATAATATGTCTGTTACAAATTGGCTGATAATATGCCTGCTATAAATTAGCTGATAATATAGACAGGGGTGTGATTATAATTAAAACTGACAGTGTCTGCTATAGATTGACTGAGAGTCTGCTATGAACTGGCTGATGTTTGCTGTAAACTGGCTGAAAATATAGACGGGGGGTGATGATAATTAATACTGATATTTATTGTTATATATTTATTGCTTATTGAAAGAGCTTTTAATTTTAATTAAATACCAGTTTATTTAAGATGAATTGAAAATACAAAGAGTTATACTCTTTCTGTCTCTGTCTCTCTCTCTCTCATAAATGTTAACAGATGGTGGGGATATTATCATTGATCACACAGTGTCCGTCAACGAAGGCTGTGCTGGTCTCGGAGGTAAGGCCGTGGTCGGAGGGGATGGTCTTGCTGGGGGTCATGACCCCAGCATCGTAGAGACAGAGGATGTGGAGATACAGGAAATCAAAGCACATAGAGTCATTGTAGCAGCCCGCTGTGACTGGTTTCGCCGAGCACTGCTCAGTGGGATGAAGGAGTCCATTGATAGGTGAGCGTTCCGAGAAGAATTTGTTGCTGATTTTTCTGTTTTGGATCAGAATGAAGTAATGTAAAAGACCCTTTACCATGCCTTTAGGCATGCATTATTTTCTGTCCACTGTCATCTTGGTCTGCCTCATAGTCTACTCCCGTTCAGCTCTTTTTTTGTGTGCACAGTTTCTGTCTCTCTGTTATCTCTCATTCTCTCCATATGCCCCCACTATTGCAGACTATTATCCCTCATAAAAGGGACCTTTTTCTACACTTTCATTCATACTTTGTGTATAGGGCTAGACCTAAATTTGATAGACCAAACGGTACTAGGTGGATGATGTGGTCAGCATCATGCCGGCCACCTTTACTTCCCAAGACTGTACCTAGTACCCATTCAAGGCTGGGTCAACCTAGAAGCCAGTGTCATAAAAAAAAAAAAACCTAGCTCTGTTAGGACCCGAATACACAACCTTCGGATCTGCAGGCGAGCGTGTAGCTGCTACACCACGGTGGCTATCAAGTCCCAGCACAGAAAGATCATTACTACAACTGGCAATGATCCGCGGACCACTTGCTAAGACTTCGTGGGCCGCCAGTTGAATAGCCCTGCTGTAGGTATTAAGTACGTGATGAACCCTGTTCACACTATTGGCAGAACAGGCATTACAGTTCTAAACTGGAATATTTTAGACCAGTTGATGCTCATTGGAAGCCGCAGTAGTGTAATGGCTGGATGCTTGCCTGTTGGCTCCCTCACATATTTTCTAGGGAAGGGAGGCTCAAGGGGGCCCAAGCCTTGTGTAAGTGTGTAATAATAATATTATGCTGAATGCCAAATACATATAATAGTATATTTGTTGCAATATGAAATGTAAAAGTGAATACTTTAAAAGAGAACTTCTATGCCTGGTTATGTGTGTGTGTGTGTGTGCGTATGTGTAGGGGGGGATAAGTACTTAGCCCCTTTAAAAATTGTCTGTGGCGAACGATGGAGTTGAAATGAGTGATTAGGTGCCACAGATCTGAATGCAGATAGTCCTGTTTCCACAGCAGTAGTCTTGTTCCCACATCAGTAGTCTTGTTCCCACAGCAGTAGTCCTGTTTCCACAACAGTAGTCATGTTCCCACAACAGTAGTCTTGTTCCCACAACAGTGGTCATGTTCCCACAACAGTAATCTTGTTGCCACAACAGTAGTCTTATTCCCACAACAGTAGTCTTGTTCCCACAACAGTAGTCTTATTCCCACAACAGTAGTCTTGTTCCCACAACAGTAGTCATGTTCCCACTACAGTGGTCATGTTCCCACAACAGTGGTCATGTTCCCACAACAGTGGTCATGTTCCCACAACAGTGGTCATGTTCCCACAACAGTGGTCATGTTCCCACAACAGTAATCTTGTTCCCACAACAGTAGTCATGTTCCCACAACAGTAGTCATGTTCCCACAACAGTAGCCATGTTCCCACAACAGTAGTCATGTTCCCACAACAGTAGTCTTGTTCCCACAACAGTAGTCATGTTCCCACAACAGTAGTCTTGTCCCCACAACAGTGGTCTTGTTTCCACAACAGTAGTCTTGTCCCCACAACAGTAGTCATGTCCACACAACAGTAGTTTTGTTCCCACAACAGTAGTTATGTTCCCACAACAGTAGTCTTGTTCCCATAACAGTAGTCATGTTCCCACAACAGTAATCTTGTCCCCACAACAGTAGTCTTGTTCCCACAACAGTAGTCATGTTCCCACAACAGTAATCTTGTTCCCACAACAGTAATCTTGTTCCCACAACAGTAATCTTGTTCCCACAACAGTAATCTTGTTCCCACAACAGTAATCTTGTTCCCACAACAGTAGTCTTGTTCCCACAACAGTAGTCTTGTTCCCACAACAGTAATCTTGTTCCCACAACAGTAGTCTTGTTCCCACAACAGTAATCTTGTTCCCACAACAGTCTGATAACGTTGTTTGAATGTTCTATTTGTCCTGAAAGTTGGAGTATTTTTTCCATGTTAAACATCATGATGGCCTGGAAAGAACTGTTGGAAAGGGGGTTGGGGGGGTTTGGGGGAAGTTTCTGGAAAACGAACCAGAAGCAGACCTCTGTGAAGGTGGATACAAGACTTTGAAGACGCATTAGCTATCAAAGCACATAGGGCTTGAGAATTGGCTAGAGAAAGGGAGACTTTCAGACATGCTGTGACCCTGATTAATGATGGTGATGTTTTTATTTGACAGGAAAATTATTGTTCATGACACAAACCCAGAATTGTTCCAGCGCTTTCTGGAAGCTTTGTATTCAGGCCAGCTTGACACAAGTAGCCTCAACGCTGAACAGTTAGCTGACATGATGACCCTGTGTGACAGGTATGAGGTGAGTAGGACATGCTTGAGTTCCTTTATGTGTACGCATGTGTCCTAAGTCTGTATCTTCCTCATTTTGTCTGTCTGCATCTTCAGTTTGTGAGCATCGTCTTGAACCTGTCTGTTTGCTTAAATTATGAGCCTGCTGCTCAGTTTTGTCTGTCTGCTCCTGAATCTGTCTATGTCTCAGTTTTTCTCAACTTCAGTTTGTTTCTTAGTTGTCTTCTGCCTCTCAATTTGTCTTTCTGTCTCAGTTTGTCTTGATTTCACTTTGTCTGTCTACTTTTCACTTTACCCATTTACTCCAGTTCCTCCATCTACTCCTCAGTGTGTTTCCCTCTTACTTTGACCATCTGCTACTCAGTTTGTCTACTCCAGTTTGTCTGTCTACTCCTTAGTTTGTCTGCTGCTCAGCTTGTCTGCTTACTCTTCCATTTGTGCATCTAGTTCTCAGTTTACCTTTCTACTCCAGTTTGTCTGCCTCTCCTCTGCCTGTTTACGCCTCAATCTGTCCATTTACTTCTCAGTATGTCCGTCTACTCCTCATTTTATCCATCTACATTTTCTTATATGAACTTCTTCCGAGCTTGTCTACCCTTTGTGTGTGCGCTTTAAGTATGTGAAAAGACGTTATCAAATGTCATGTCAGCTGGCGTTAGTGATCATGCTTCTCCACATCTTCCCTGCTCTAACAGCATGTGTCAGTTCATATTCAGGCACCTTTTCCTGCCACAACAACATAATTTCTTACACTTTATTATCCTGTTCTGTCTGGACTTCATACTGCTTCATAACTGTGGGTGCTCAAATTACGGTTGAACAGGTTTTTGGGATTTGTACCCGGCGATTCTCATCCGAATATTGGCTCTTTGGGTAACTGGGTGTTAATTATTTGGTTGAAAGAAAGTTGAATTTAGAATTGATGTCATAGCACTCGGGACACTCCCATGAGCACTCTGTCCCATCTTCAGCAGCAAGTGAAGAGTTCCAGTCTGTCTGATTATATATCCGTCTCGCCTTTCCCTTGAGTGTCGAGCGTCCACCAGATCCTCTTTAATCACTGAGTGTGCGGACCTAGTGTTGTTTACGTTCCCCCTCACATCTTCCCCTGTCTCTCTTTCGTACATTTCTATACATATAGACTCCTTTTGCGGGTTCTTGGGTTTCAGTTTTGGTAGAAAGAAAAAAGAATAGATTTTCCAACTCCTTACTAACAAGATTTTGGTGAAATTATATATTTTTGGCCAAGAGGCACAGATGTTGCAGCCTGGCTGTAAACCACAACACTATGTGGCAGCCTCCCTATTAAGGGTGAGAAGTAAAAGAAGAATATATATATATATATAAAGTATACAAGTGCGTGAATTAAAATAAATGCGTTTTCTAGATGGATAATTCCAAGCAAGTGTGTGAATGATAATAAATATGTTTTCTAGATGGATAATTTCAAGCAAGTGTGTGAATGATAATAAATATGTTTTCTAGATGGATAATTTCAAGCAAGTGTGTGAGCATGAACTGAAGTCTCACCTGGATGAGGACAACGCTTTGTGCCTTCTGAATTTGGCAGATCATCTCAATAGCCGGTTCTTGAGGGTAAGTAGTAAACCCGATGTGTTACAGAATGAGGTTCAGATTCCTTGGGATACTTATGGACCTTCTTGGTGAAATGGTCAAGTCATTAGCCTTGCATTGTGAACATTGTGGGGTTCAGTTCACTTTTGCAGTTTTTACAGAGATCTGGGATCATCGTTGGAGCTACAGGGTTCCTACTGTGTGACACTGTATGCAGGCAGCTAGCCATTCTGCAGAGAGAGACTGAGCCATATGGAATAAAACCCTGTACAATGAAGTCAGTACTTGACTTAAAGGCTGTCTGATCAAGGAGTTTTTCTTCTTCACTTCACACAAACAATACATTGCACAGTTTATTGCCAGGTATATTTCGCTGTATCTCGTCAGGTGCGTAACTACAGAGTTACATCAGCAAAAAATGAAGCACACAAAAAAACTGAATAAATCCAACTTAAACGTGAATAGTTTCTTTCGACACATCGTGGTTTGTCTAGTCATGGAAGTTCACCATAGACATGTCACTTACCAGGGTAATTTCAGATTACTATAAATTCCATCTGCTTACAAAGGAGGGAGTTGTTGACTTTAATTGTTTAAGCTTTGTCCATTCTTAGCAGTCACCTGTTCGGTATGTGATAAACCACACGGAAAGCACTGTCCTTGTCAATTACGTGTTCGGAATTAAGCAAATGACGTCCTGTAGAAGAAGTGGGTTCTTTCTTCTTGACTGGTCTTGACACCTTTGAAGAATCAATCCCTGAATACTTTCTTCACTTTTACTAATTTCCTCAGATCTTGGTACTGATCTTATTTGTACTCTAAAATGTTTTATGTTATGTTATCAAAAACCATAACCATTGCACATTAGGCGTTCTCATGCACGCTCAGTCATCTTTTGCAGCAGCCACTCAGGGTTACCTCTGCTTATTTTTCTCATGAGAAGTTGGTTTAGTGTTTCCTGTCTTGGCCATGAGGACGGTGTAGATGTGCTTCACCAAGCTTTACTCCCAGGTCACGCAACCGTGTTAACGTCAGAGGTTTATCACCATCTGCCACCCTAGTCCGTACAGCATTGGTGATATCAGCTCTATACTTTCATCCTGTATGCATTGGTGCATTACTCCATCATGCCCAGCTGCATAGATCCAGGTGATGGTGGCTGTCTGTGACTTTCCAATGCTTTCTACTCATTTAGAGCTTAAACTACCTGCTGCAATTTTCTGAAGCATGTTCATGGAGTCTGAAACAATTACTGCATGTGCCCATGCTGACCTTGACCCAAGCCTTATGGACCCATTTGTTTAGACAATAAAATACAATTCTGAGGAGCAAGTGGATCATTACGGTCTGGTGAGAGTGATGCAGCGGGGAATTACGTGGGGTTCTGGCCCATACTCTACACTCTGAGGAAGGATAAGACAGACGTATATTAAGAGTGCTACTGTCACCATTGGTATAGGAACTCTGAGCTGGCTGCTGAAAATGCGGACAGAGCACTTATGGCAATGCCCCAAGGGCTTTGATGTCAGCTCATCAAACAACTCAACTGGGCATCGGTGCTGATCTGTCATTGCCCATATCTCACTGTCTACTGTGGCAGGTATTGGATTTCAGCAGTACCTCCACGGTGTTGGGACAACCTTAGACACGTCATGCATGTCTGCTGGTGTAAATGTCCCCATCTTTTCCGTGACTGATCTCATCTAGGTCACATACCTGCTGCGTCAGTAGGTCTTCACTTCTGTGGGTTTCTTCATAGCATTGCTTCCTCTATTGCATCGTCATCTCCTCACTCAGTGCTTGTTACACTTCTTCAAAGTGGCTCACTGTGGTAGTTTGTACCAGAGCATTCTTGCCAGGGGGTGGACCATTTTCACACGTTTCGCCCAGCAAGCACATGGTGCTACGGCTACTTTTATACATTTGCACAGCCCACTCGGCACTCATTGGCTGCTTTTACTTCCCAGGACATTACCTGGTAACTATTTTAAGCTGTGTTGACCTAAGAGCTAGTGTCACTTGGGGGGGGGGGGGGAAATCTGCCCTGATGTGGTTTTGAAGTTGAGACCTTCGGACCAGCAGGCGTAGATCTAGCCGCTATGCTACTGCAGCTTGCCTCATCAGATTGGCAACCATTTACATATTTTTCCCATGTGTAAGACGCCCCTATGTATAAGATGCCCCCGTGTATGAGAGACCCGCATGTATAAGACACCCCCCATGTATAAGGCACCCTGTGAATAAGACACATCCGTGTATAAAACACCCCCATGTATAAATCACCCCTTGGCATAAGACATCCCGAGTATAAAATGCCCCCCTGTATAAGACTCCCCCTCCCCCTTCCTTATATTTACAATGCCTATGTATAAGACCCCCCCCCCCCCCCCGTATAAGATTCCCCTGTGCATAAGACACCCCATGTCTTAGATCACCCCCGTGTACAAGATACCCCCCGTGTATAAGACGGGGTGCTTACAGTCGCCCACTTATTAGCTGTAGTAAGACAGCGCTCTCATGTAGCAGACCAGGTTTGGAATCCTGGGTTAGTTTGGGGATTTTTTCTGTCAAGGGCAAAAATAAAATCTTAACCTGCTCTGTCTCAGGCTCAAAGACTACCCTGCCTACACACTGAAAGTGGTAATTGCAGGCAATAAGGGCAGTTAGTTGTAAGAGTTGATGTTTGACACTTGTAATATCTAGCTTTCCCCTGTTGGCACACAAGCAGACACCCCTGAGACTTAAAGTGAATCTTATCAGAACTATTTTTTGGCCAAATCTATGCTATCAGTAACAAACATAGACACTTACATCCTCTAATGAACGTAAAATTGTGACAACAGAGATGAAATGCTTTAAATGAGCTGCAGGAGTTTAAGGGAGAGACAGAAATTAAAATCACGAAATCAGACAAATGCTAGGAATAAAGCTGATCTTACAAGTCACCAAAGAACAACAAATAAAGGGGTTTGGACACCTAACAAGAATGCCCTAGTACTATCTACCACAGCCAGCCACACTAAAACGTTACAACGGGTATAGAGCGAGTGGAAGACCTAGGAAAATATGGAGTGATGGCGTTAAGAACAGCCTTACAGAAATGAACATTGGCATCAAGAACAACCTGACAGAAATGAACATTGGCATCAAGAACAGCCTTACAGAAATGAACATCAGTCTTAATAAGGCACTTGACAGCTCATCAGGGAATGTCACATCTCCCCCCGACACTTCGCTGAGGTACGAGGTGAAAGAGAAGAAAAGAGATGAAGAATATTAAACAGCACAATTTTTCCCCCCTCTCAAATAATGTTTCCTTTGAAATCAGTGTGCATCTGCCTGAGAGACTAGGAACCAACAGTCTGCGCACAAATAAGGTGGGTCTGTAAAACAGATGCGAAAAACTCAAATTCCGGATGAAGACCAAAGTCCAGGAATGGACGAAGAGCCAGAACTTTCCGTCACAGTTTGCTGTTGGTGAAGACTGACAAGAAGAAGAGAATGAAATGTAAGTACAAACTCTGAGCCCAGTGTGGCGTATAATGGCACTACATGATGATGATTCTGATGAAAACGATGATGGTGGTGGTGACAACAATAGTGTTGGTGATGACGACGATAGTGTTGGTGGTGATGACGTCGATGATGATGATGATGATGAGGATGTTGATAAAAATGATGATGATAGTGGTGGTGATGAGGATGGTTATGATAATGATAGTGGTGATGATGATGACAATAGGGATGATGATGACAATAATGATGAGGATGATGACATTAGGATGATTATTTCAGGATTCTGCTCTGAGCTATGTAGTTGAGCATCCGAATGTGACCTTCAGTGATCTGTTTGAGGAGCTGCCGGAGCGTCTCAAGGAGGAAGTTCAGGATGCCATAGTGTGGCAAGGGTCAGTCTGTGCTCGCCTGTCCTGTTGTGTTGTTATGCTCAGCCTCATTGCACATTAGTCATTTCCATCAAATGTTAATATTTCTTCTTCATCTTCTTCCTCCTCTTCTTTTTCTTCCTCCTCCACTTCTTCCTCTTCCTTCTTCTCCACTTATTCTTCCTCCTCCTCCTCCACTTCTTTCTCCTCCTTCTCTTCTCCTCCCTCTTCTCTCTCCTCCTTCTATTTCTGCTTTATCTCCTCCTCCTCTTCTTCTTCTACTTCTTCTCCTCCTTTTCTTCCACTTCTTCCTATTCCTCCTCTTCTCCTCGTTCTTTCTCCTCCTTCTTCTATTTCTGCTTTATCTCCTCCTTCTCTTCTTCTACTTCTTCTTTTTCTTCCTACTCCTCCTCTTCTCCTCCCTCTTTTTTCTCCTCCTTCTTCTATTTCTGCTTCATCTCCTCCTCCTCTTCTTCTACTTCTTCTCCCTATCATTCTCCTCCTCTTCTACTTCTTCTTCTTTCTTCCTACTCCTCTTCTCCTCCCTCTTCTTTCTCCTCCTTCTTCTATTTCTGCTATATCTCTTCCTCCTCTTCTTCTACTTCTTCTCCCTCCTCCTTCTCCCCCTCTTCTTCTACTACTTCTTCTTCCTACTTCTTCTACTTCTTTTCCCTCCTCCTTCTCCTCTTCTTCTTCTTCTTCTTCTTCTTCTTCCTCTTCTTCTTCCTACTCCTCCTCTTCTTTGTCCTCCTTCTTCTATTTCTGCTTCTCTTCTTCCTCCTCTTCTTTTTCTTCCTACTCCTCCTCTTCTCCTCCCTCTTTTTTCTCCTCCTCCTTCTATTTCTGCTTCATCTCCTCCTCTTCTTCTACTTCTTTTCCCTCCTCCTTCTCCTCTTCTTCTTCCTCTTCTTCTTCTTACTCCTTCTCTTCTTCTCCCTCTTCTTTCTCCTCCTTCTTCTATTTCTGCTTCTCTTCCTCTTCTACTTCTTCTTCTTCCTCCTCTTCTTTTTCTTCCTACTCCTCCTCTTCTCCTCCCTCTTCTTTCTCCTCCTTCTTCTATTTCTGCTTCATCTCCTCCTCCTCCTCTTCTTCTACTTCTTCTCCCTCCTCCTTCTCCTCCTCTTCTTTTATTTCTTCTTCTTCCTACTCCTCCTCTTCTCCTCCCTCTTCTTTCTCCATCTTCTATTTCTGCTTCATCTTCTCCTCCTCTTCTTCTACTTCTTCTTCCTCCTCCTTCTCCTCCTCTTCTACTTATTCTTCTCCTTCTTCTTTTTCCTACTCCTCCTCTTCTCCTCCCTCTTCTTTCTCCTCCTTCTTCTATTTCTGCTTCTCCTCCATATGTTTTTTAAAATGTTTGTGTTACCTACACATGCAGACACGCATGCGTACACTCCCCCACCCCCCCCCCCCCCCAACCCACCAACCTCTTTTAATTTTGAATGCATTTAACTTTAATTCAGTGCCCATGCACAGCTAAAAATACAATACATTTATAACATTTATTTGTACATTTTCACGTGGACTTGGACTGGTCTCTGAGTACTGAGATCAGATGCCCGTGTGCATCGTTGTGCAAGGAAAAAATCCCTTGGCAGTTGGAAATCGAAAAGAGTAGCCTAACAGCACTGCCCGGGCAAAATTTTGAGTTGAAAATCTCCCCAAAGTTTTTCAATATACTCGCTGGTGCTACAGAGCCTGTGCACTGTGCTGAGCTTCTTCGGACTCAGACTTGAATTAGAAGAAGAGCGGAGCACTTATGGGTTACTACTCATGTGCAATGATGTTGATCCATTGTTTAAACCTCAAACGCCAGTAATTAGTGGTGGTTTCAACAGATTATGAATTTTGTTGCAGGTTGGAACAAAAGAAAGTGTCCACAAAAGGCCACCTGCTTCAGCCGTCCAGTTCCATGTCCAGTCTGAGTGACATCAATGAGCTGATTGACAACATTGATATTTCTCATGACAGGGTAAGTGCCATTCATGGGTCATTTAGTATGATGAACACATTAACATGTCTTGATTGACACTGGTAGAAAGAAGTAGAGATAGAGGGACACATGATACAACACTAAAATCGAAACCTATTAGGAGCATTAATGTGAAACCTTTAAAGGTAAAAGTAAAGTTGGGAGATGTGAACTAGCGTCATTGCACACGGTTATAAACCATAAGTGCTCTGCCACCAGTACAGACAGCTGATAAGAATTGTCCCCCTGTGTTGCCGTTTGCACGTAACTCTGTAGCTACAGCGACGTTCCTCCATTTACCCCAGAGTGTCAACTCTGCTACCCATTTTCTAGAGGCTGGGAGAACCCTGGGAACCGCCTGGTTTTGAACACCGACATTGGCTGCAGCAAGTTGCAGCTGGATTTGAAAGCGAGCCTCTTATTGACTACACTAACGCGGCTCCGTTTGAAACCTTTGCAATGGCTTTATTGCAAAGGCCTGAAAGAAACATCAGCAGTTGTAGCATAAGTCTTCCTGTTCTTTGCATTCACCAGCAGTAAACTCCAGCAGAAAGTTCTAGTCCTGTTCCAGAACATGAGTTTTGCATACACATCTCTTTTATAGATCTGGCTTATTTATGTGCAGACTACTGGTTTCTGGCATCTCATGCAGATGCACTCTGAAGAAAATAACCCTAATTAGTTGTCTTTTACAATATGCTTGGGGGGGGGGGGGGGGTCTATTCTTTTTCTATCAAAATGGGGAACTGGAACCACACAGGAATGTGGCATAATTTAAAATAGCACCATCCCATCGCTTATGCAGACGGTGAATGCCATCCACACACAAAAAGGATTCTGACTGCTCACTGAACCAAGTTTTTACTGCGTCCTCCTTTTGGTGCAGCATCTGTGGTAACCACTGGGAAGCCACCTTCCAATCTTGCACTTTCTCACGAATAGGCTTTGAAACTGTCACGATTGACACATCAGATTGTTTTGTTAGTGAATGAATGCTTCCACATTGGTTCACTTGTATTGCTTCATTAGCTTTGGTGATGGTTTTTCTGTTATCCAGTCTGTCACTGATGT
Organism: Candidula unifasciata; assembly: GCA_905116865.2. Lineage (NCBI taxonomy): Eukaryota > Metazoa > Mollusca > Gastropoda > Stylommatophora > Geomitridae > Candidula > Candidula unifasciata. Next base: position 180,083 of record CAJHNH020000628.1, read on the forward strand.
CTTAGACAGACCTCTCTGAGAACAGAACTTGATATTCTATTGCTCTCCCTTAACCTTAACTTGATCCCTACTGTCCTCTCTTGACCTCCTTGTGGACAGTACTTGATCTCTACTGTCCTCTCTTGACCTCTCTCTGTACAGAATTCGATCTATGTTTATCTCACTCAACCTTAATTTGAGCTGTTCTGCTTTCTTTTGACCTCTCTGTCTACAGAACTTGATCTCAACTGCTTGTTCTGTACACAACTTGATCTCTGCTACTGTCTCTCTGTTCCTCTCTTCAAGGTCTGTAGGATTCTTTGTGTGTGTGTGTGTGTGTGTGTGCGTGCATGCGTGCATGTGTGTCTCTCTTTCCCTCAACTTTCTTTCTCTCTCAGTTAATAACTCCATTGCTGCCATTCTTTCTATCTCTCATTGAAGGATTTGACCATGTCCACTTCAAGTTCTTCTGATGACCTGCCTTATGCTGAAGACACAGCACGCTTGGAATCATGTGTCCAAGAACTCACAGATATCGTTGGAGATACAGTTTCTCGGGACGAACTGACCAGAGTTGTCCTTGCTGCTGATTATGATGTCAACAGGGCCTTGAACTTCATTTTTACGTCTTAGCATGAGTTCTGTTTTTAGTTTCAAAGTTTGATTTTGTGTTTGCATGTTCATATTTATTGGTTCTTGGCCTTGAGTTGGGATATTCATATCATACTAAACACATACATATCTACCTGCCCCATTTAGTCGCCAGATTATTCTTTCAGCCATATTTCTAGCTACCCAAAAGGCATACTTATATCCAGGCTAATTTGTGCCATCTTAGCAATCATCTATCACCCAAAAATAACAATAAATGATAAAGAAGTTGAAAATTTCATACATTTTCTATAGCTAACCTCCATAATAAACAGAAATGGACACTATTCGATAGAAGTCAAAATGAGGATGGCCATAGCATGGCGCAGATTAAACAGCATTACAGAAACAGATTGGAAAACCAACACTGGTTATAACTACCGAAAAGATTTTCTGAAACACTTGAACAGAACAGACCAAGTCACAGTTTTTCGCTTACGCACTGGACACTGCAGACTCAATAAACACTCACATAAATTAGGTATGAGCCAAACAGCTCTCTGCCAGTGTCTTCGTGCTGAACAGACTCCAGAACATGTCCTGCAAGACTGTCCTCTCCTGGCGGAGCTGCGGAGCGACATATGGCAACACCCAGTAGAACTGACAACTAAGCTTTGGGGAAACCTAAGAGACCTTGAAAAGACATCCCAGTTTACGACCCACAGTGGATTATGCGCATGACCAGAGATCGCTGAAGAAACAGCATTAAAAGTCTACGGTCAGTCGCCAGCAAAGGAAATCAGGGTCATCATTTTGAGAGCATTCATCTTCCCTGTAGCAACATGCTGATGTGAGTTATGGACTGTCTTGCAATCATTAAGAAATAAAATAGGAGCTTTTTGAACTGAATTGCTATAGAAATATTTTCATAATACAATGGACGAAGCAGAAGAGAAAACTGACATCTTAACAGATCTGAACATCAAGAATGATTGGCTAGCAAACAGCATCTTGTCCCGGAAACTGAAATATTTTGGCCATATCAAGCGCCACGCTGGATTGGGAAACATAGTAGAAGAAGGCATGATACCACGAAAGAGTGGCCGACCAGAGCGAAGATGGGTACGTGATATAAGTGACACCTTAGGTAGAAAAAGGCACCAGGCGGTAGAGCTGGCGGGAGACAAGAGTTTGTTTCTGGCTAGCTTTGATGAGATGAGAGCGACCTTCTTCAAAGGACCTGCTACATGATGATGATGATCTCCCTAGTGGAGGCTGCAGTTGATTCACTGCTGTCTTTTGGAATATTGAACGGGGAGGCTGCAGTCTCTCCCACAGTGCAACTCATCACACCACAAAGCCATGTAAAAAGTCAAAAGAATACTGCTGTAAAGAATGTCAGCCATCTTTTGAATTACCCGTGACTGCTTCTTGAATGGACACGGAAAAGAAGAAATTCTGAACATCAAGAAATTTTGGCTAATAAACATCATCTTGTCTTGGAACTGAAATATTTAGTCATATTAAGTGCCACGGTGGATTGGAAAAAATATCAGCAGAAGGCATGGTACCAAGGAGGAGGAGCAGGGGCCAACCAGCACAATGATGGGCACAGGATATAAGTAACACTTTGAATATGAAAGTACACGAGGCGGGAGAGCTGGCGAGACACAGAGTTTCTTTCACGATGAGAGCGAGGTAACTTGTATTATCTCTTTCATGAGTGTAGATAACATTCCCTAGAGCATCTCATCGCAAGATCTTGCACATGGTAATTACAGTAATGTATAACTTGTGGACATTAATTTAGTATTACTAATAATTAATTCACTTTACTATTACTAACTATAAATTAGTGTGAAGGTAACAAGGATGGGAGGTGGCAATTGTTGGTTAATTCACCTGTTGTGTTTTCCTGTGCTGAAGATCCAGTAATTTCCTTAGCATTAATGATCCATTAACTTTAGTATTACTAATTACAAGTTAATGAAAAAGTGGTTTTAATAAAAATTGGTGGTGGATATGAAAGTGAAGAGGGCATTAATGAATCAAGGTGTGTGTGGGCGGGTGTTTTAGGGAGGGGGGTAGTCAGAGTCAAGAGATGGTGTCACTCAAGAGAAAGGAGATCTGGCCCACAGGAGTGGTCCTTGAGACCAACTGTGAAAGCACCAGTGAAGACCACAATTGCCCTATTTGAAACCTGTGCTGACAGATGCATATGTAATGTTGATTGCTGAAGTTGTATGGGATACATCCTGTGAGGGTGGGCTGAATGGTATCGAGGCATGGCGTCCGCCTCAAGTGCTGGAGCCCCCAGGGATGGCTGGGATTTGTTCGCTCTTTCTAGTAATTTCCCCTGGTCTCTGGGTAGTGAGATCGGACGCCTGTGTGTATTGTTGCCCACGTAAAAAAAATCCCCTGGCAGTTGGAAATTGAAAAGAGTAGCCTAACGGCGCTGCCCGGGCAAAATTTGGAGGTTAAAATCTACCCAAAATATTTCAGGATCCTAGCCGGTGCTACGGAATTCGTGCACTGCGCTGATATTCTTTGGACTATAGATTTAAGTTTGAAGAAGAGCGGAGCACTTTTGGGTTACCACCTGTGTGCCATGATGTTGATCCGTTGTTTAAACAGAAACAGAAACATCACATGAGTGATAAGTAAATGTCTTTGCCTCAAGACATAGCACTACACTGTTGAAAATTGAGTTGGGTTGAGTTAAAAATGGACATTATAGCACTCGGGACATTTCCACAAGTGCTCCGTCCTCATCTTCTGCAGCAGTTAACAGAGTTGGAATTCCGGTGGTACCAGAAATACCTGATTGTATTTCTGTCCTGTCTTTCTCCTGAGTTTTGAATTAATCAAGTAACAGAAGGTATTGTGAACGGCACTCATAGAAAGAAGTAGAAAGATAGATGAACACACTAGACAACATAAAAATCGAAAGCTATAGTTACCGTGCCGGGAATTGAATCTGTCACCTCCAGACGGCGTCTGCGCCTCGCCATGAATACAAGTGCACTAAGATACATGGTCAACTAGGCACCCCCAAAAAAAGGTGTCTTTTGAAATGAATTCTGTTCGTATTCCATAGTCGTGGATTTCAAGCTGTACGATAGACATGGCCAATGAGACACCTTTTTTTGGGGGTGCCTAGTTGACTATGTATCTTAGTGCACTTGTATTCATGGTGAGGCGCAGACGCCGTCTGGAGGTGACAGGTTCAATTCCCGGCACGGTAACTATAGCTTTCGATTTTTATGTTGTCTAGTGTGTTTTCATCTATCTTTCTACTTCTTTCTATGAGTGCCGTTCACAATACTTTCTGTTACTTGATTAATTCATAATATTTAAAGGCCTCAAATGGTTCCCCCCTCTGTTTATCCTAAGTTTTGAGCGTGGACCAGATCCCTTGGCCACTCATAGCCACACCAATCTCTTCATAGCTTGATGATCTGCTTGTGCCTCCACACTGTTCACTCCAAATAACCCTGACAATATCTGCCTTGCCATGCAACATTTGACAACCAAGTGGGGGCAGTACCACCCAATCTGTCTGCCTGTTTATTACCCATCACACCTGCCTGCCCTGGAGAAGATATCCAAAGGAAATTGGGAATTTAAACGGTACTCTTTGACTAATGCTGCAGTGGCATAATGGTATGTGATCTTGCCTTCTCACACAGGGTCTAGTGTCAGTTCTTCAGAGTGACTGGATTCTTCTCTCACCATTGCAGCAGCTCTGAATGTCTAAGAAAATAAATGAACATTAAATGTGATGAATTCAAGGAAGGCACAGAAATAAGATAAGTTTCTGAAACCGCTGATATCAACAGTTATAAAACTGTTTCTTTGGGGCCTGTCCACATGGACACAGTTCTGACACACCCAATCTTCATTTAGTCCTAAATGTGGCTGCGGAATCTGCTGCGTCCATTTTGGTCTGGAATGTTTCTTTATTTCAAAATGGGGTAGCTGAGACTGATATTTAATCATTTCCGGTGATGATAGTTGATCTGTAATTTGTATAAATGAGGCTGTCTGATTAGATTAAAAAAAAAATTTTTCTCTAAATGTGTGGTTTTTCATTTAAATGTTTGAATTATAAAGAAATGATAATATAAGGAAATTAATGCATGCTAAACTTGCTGTTACAAATGTTAATTAGTGATTGATTCATTGTTACAGTTACTTAGATTGACAAAATGAATGATTGATTCATTGTTACAATTACTTAGATTGATAAAATGAATGATTGACTAATTGTTACAATTACTTAGATTGATAAAATGAATGATTGATTCATTGTTACAATTACATAGATTAATGATGCATGATTGACCCATTGTCACAGTTTCATAGTTTGACGATTGATTTATTCATTGTTACAGTTAATTAGATTGATGAGTGATTGATTCATTGTTACAGCTCAATAGATTAATGAGTGATTGATTCATTGTCACAAGAAATGTCTGGGCGACTTCTTTTCTTAACATTTATGTAGTTTTGTTGATTCATTCATTTGCATCCTTGCTGTAAGCCACAACACAACATGCCAACCACCCTTTTAGGGGTGAACGAAGAAAGAGTAAAGTTAGAGGAATAAATGGATTAGGGAATCTGTGATGAATAGTAGGTAGATAGATAGAAAGATGAACGGAATATCAATAGATAGATAGACCCCTGTGTGGGTTCTAGGGCCCTATTTTAGGGAAAACAAGAATAGACCCACTGCCTGCCCAAAAGCATGTCGTAAGAGTCGACTAATTGGGAGCTTCTTTCGAAGTCACAGTGCATCTGCCTGAGAGGCAAGGAACCAACAGTCTACACTCAGTTGTGTCAGATCTGTCAAACGGGTGCACACGCAACACTCAGGTTCTGGAACTGGACTGCAGTCCAAAAGTGGACCAACAACCAGAACTTTCCACCAGAGTTTACAGCTGGTGAACGCAAAGAAGAAGAAGATAGATAGAAGGAATAAAAGGAGAAAAAAAAAGAGCAACTGAGTTTTGCATATTACTATGAATTACTTAACCCTGTCATTCAGAGAAGCCACAAAACCAGCCCTTTAGGTTGGGGTCAGTTCCCCATAAATGTCACTTTACCGACTTGTCTATAGGAACATGTTTGTGAGACATAGAGTTAATGCTATGGGCAATGTTCATGAAGTCACGCTATGAATAATAACTAAAAATAACATTGGGGCGGGGGGGGGGGGGGGGGGGGGGGGGGTGGGAAGGTCCTTCAGACCAACTGGTTTTTTTATAAGGCAAGTTGATGTCACATTTTTCTTCCTAAGCCGCATTGATAATGGTTGTGGGGTCATGGCACGAGTTACCCAATGCATCTATGTTTTTTTTTTCAGGCTCTTGTGAATGTCTTTTGTGTAATGCTTTACTTTGTTCATTTTTACTGATTACTCTGTTATATGTGTCGAAAGAAAAACTAATTTCGAAATGTACAGAACTAATGTGCACAAAAATGTATTAGCAACCTGTGTCAAATTGTTATTTTTAAAGGATTTTCTGTGTGGAATTCCCACGAGATCATGATCGGCTCCAATGATTACTTCTTACATTGTTACAAGTGTGGGGGATACTGTGCTGCTTCTTACATTGTTGCCAGTGTGGGGGATACTGTGCTACTTCTTACATTGTTGCCAGTGTGGGGGATACTGTGCTACTTCTTACATTGTTGCCAGTGTGGGGGATACTGTGCTACTTCTTACATTGTTACAAGTGTGGGGGATACTGTGCTACTTCTTACATTGTTACCAGTGTGGGGGATACTGTGCTACTTCTTACATTGTTACAAGTGTGGGGGATACTGTGCTGCTTCTTACATTGTTGCCAGTGTGGGTACTGAATGGCTGCTTGTTACATTGTTTTAAGGTGTGAGTGCTATAGTTCTTAAATTGTTACAAGTGTGGATGTTACTACAGCTTGTTCTTACATTGCATGGATCTCAAAAGGCGACTTGTCACATTTGTATGTGGTGTGGATGTTAAATGAATGTTACTTTTTTAACATTGTTGAAAAGTGTGAGGGCTCCAATGACTACTTCTTACATTGTTGCTAGTGTGAGTGATACTGTGCTACTTCTTACATTGTTGCAACTGTGAGTGATGCTGGGCTACTTCTTACATTGTTGCAACTGTGAGTGATGCTGGGCTACTTCTTACATTGTTGCAACTGTGAGTGATACTGTGCTACTTCTTACATTGTCACAAGTGTGAGTGATACTATGCTGCTTCTTACATTCTTGCAGGTGTGGGTGTTAAATGGCTTATTATTTTGTTGTACGGTGTGAATACTACAGTGGCTACTTTTTACATTGTTACAAGTGTGGATGTTACTGTGCTATTTCTTACATTGTTACAAGTGTGGATGTTACTGCTGCTAGTTATTACAGTGTTACAAGTGTGGATGTTACTGTGCTACTTCTTACATTGTTACAAGTGTGGCTGTTACTGCAGCTAGTTCTTACATTGTGTGGATGTTAAATGGCTACTTGGCACATTGTTGTAAGGTGTGAATGTTAAATGAATGTTACTTTTTTACATTGTTGAACAGTGTGGGTGTTAGCTCTGTCTTGTCTGCATAAAAACACTGTTATGCTTGCACATATAGTCACTTAAAGATTTACTTACCTCATACATACCCATGTTTTTATTTGATACATTTTTATTTGTTATTTTTTTATGAATGAGGAAATATCGAGAATCACATTGGAATCAGGTGCCTTGAACAAAGTGTCAAACATCTGGAAGTCAAAGACATTCAGCAAACACACAAAACTTGAAATCTTCAACTCTTGTGTGATTCCAGTGCTGAGTTATGGATGTGAGAGTTGGAAAGCAACGACAGCTCTATATAAAAAAAATATATAATTTTTAGAACAGATGTCTTAAAAGAACAGTAAATCACCACTGGACAGGTTTCAGATTGTATGGGCAAATAAGACAAGAGACCAAGTAAGATTATGTAATAGTATCCAATTTAAGAAGAAAGTGCCTCTGGAACTACATCAGTCATGCACTCAGAATGGATAAGACAAGACTCCCCCATCAAACCCTCAGATGGACACCAGAAAGGAAAAGAAAATGGGGAAGATCAAGAGAGAGACTGTGTAGAACCATCATCAGGGAAGTCTCAGACGTGGGCCTAATGAACATCCAAGACCTAAAACAGGTGGCAGCGAACCGCCAGACCTGGAGAGCTATGACCTCTGTCCTATGCGCCGCCGCTCAAGAGGAAAGACTAACTGACTAATAAAAGTAGTTGGTTTTGAAAGCACTAGTTCCTCTATGGATTCTGGGGCTCCATTTGGGTAGGGGGTGACCGTAGACCATAATTATGCATTTAATAAAATGTGATTTAATTCGTGTTTTTGTTTTTAATCACATTGCAGCCTACCTGTAAACCGCAATATAATTGTGAACAAAGAAGAAGAATGCAATTGTATTTCATAACATAGACAGAAAGAAGAAATTAGAAGAAGACTAGGGCTGAAACCAGTTATACAATTCATTAAAGAACAACAAATGAGATGGTTTGGCCACCTGACGCAAATACCCTAATACCAATTGCTACAGAGAGCCATGCTGAAGAAATATAATGAAATAGAACAAGGGCAAGACCACTCAAGAGATGCAGCGACATCATCAGGAGCAACCTAACAGACATGAACACCAACTTGTACACTGCATTGGAAAAAGTGCACAAATGATCCTTACATCTCCCCGAACACCTCGTTGAGGTAAATGGTGGAAGAGAAGAAGAAGAAGAAGAAGAAGAAGAAGTCAGAAAGACAAAATTAATTGAAGTTGTGGAATTATGATTATTTCTTGAATGTACCTCAGATACAGATCTAAACTGTCTGCCATATTTTAATAGAAGCCTTACCCCTACATGTTTTAGAGTCTGCTGACCAAAACAAGTGGTTTGGGTTTAAATCCCAGTGAGGAAGGACATGGGGTGAGCTGCGTATAGCAAAGGTTGGGATGATTTGGCATGAGTTGGCTGAAGCACACAATGACACATTTTGAGAAAACCTGAGATGGCTAGAATTCCTTTACACTGGAACCAACAGGGGAATAGAAATAAAGGCTGGGCAAAAATGAAGAAGGGAAGTAGAAAGTGCAGTTAAAAAAGATGGGAATGACATAAGGTGATAGTAAAGGATAGGATGATTTGGCAAAGTGAGGAGCATTTCTTTCTCTCAGTAAAGTTCTGGATTAAACGCAGAAGCATCAGCGATCAGCCAGTTTAATCCAGAACTTTGCCAACAGAAAGAAATGCTCGTCACTTTGCGGTTACCTTGGTGGAACAGACAATGAATGAATGTAGTCAATTTTGTGTTTCAGTTGGACGGTTTCATTTATTTGCTTCAAGTTAGTCAATTGTTACTGTAGTATACACCTGACGAGATACAGCGAAATGTGCCAGGCAATAAATTGTGCAATCTATTGTTTGTGTCTTCTGTGTTCAAATAAAGTAATAATTAATGGATCATGAAACCATGGGAATTTCTTTTAAAAATCATGAATTTTTTTTTTTAAAAGTTCAATAATAAATTTAAACAAAAATATATGTATTTTATCTACATAATTGTTTTAAACAATAAATGAAGATGTATGAAAGTAGTAATCAGTAAACAGGAAGAGGGTGAAGCTTTAAATAGAATACATTCCTCGGGAAGTAAAACAAATATGTATCACATGACTCATGTCCCTTGACACCCTGACCTCTCTCACTAAAGTTTACGTAAAATTTTACGTCAACTTGGCTTTAAAAAGCTCTTAAGGGTCCTAAGGGAACACCCCGTCCCCCCGCTCCCCTTTTCCTACCTCCACTCTCATGCTATTTTTAGGTAATATATTAATATCAAGGCCTCCTAGACTGTGGATGTGCAAAGAGAGCCAGTAGAATTTAACTGTGCTTTTCAAGAACTGGTCACTCTCATTCCTTGTCCTCACTGTCCAAGAACTTTTCGGGCCTCATCAGTCATCTTCGTACTCATACTTGATGAAAAAAGAGTGGTCATCATCATCTTGATGAACAACACACACACACACTGGACTGTGTCACTGCTGGAAGTAACTAGATTTAGTCTGCTTAGGGTGACAGGATTAATGATTATCTGGGACGGAGAGACAGAAAGGACTGCAACTAGCTCCCTTATTTTATTTTGTTGTGGTCTTGTATATGAGAAATCCAAAGCTTCACACAGATTGTAATAAACCTTGGCTTGACTTGGACTGCGCTTTGGCTTACTACTTATTGGCTTTAGCCACGGCTCACTCTCTGGATGTTACTGCTACACAACTTGCACTACTTTAACGTCTAGAGTTGACAACACAAACGCCGCTCAGCTTCTTGGTACATTCTATCAGTTTATTCTGGTCCATTTATTTCACATGTTCAAACATTATTCACACTTTATCACTCGCGACATATTCGAACATTAAACATTTGCGCAACATAAAGACGACATCTTCAAATACTACAACCGTCTTCTCTGACTTCTGATGATCGACTGACCACGAGGCTAGCTCGGGCTTCCCCTCGCTTCCTCGACTAGACCCAATTATCTCGTGCTGTCACTTGTAGCACGGACTTACCGCTGGCCACAATGTACTCGTGGAGACCATGCAAAGCAGGGTCATTACATCCTCCCGCCTTTTTAACAAAATGATACTTTATGGAACATCAAGTATCATTTTCTTTTCAATTGTTAAATGAATCAATGGCACTAAAATCTAAGTTCGCTAGTTGGGATTACTGTTCCTAATTACCCTAAATTACTGCCCTTATTTTAATTTTCTATTGTATGCTTTTTCTAGAACTAAACTGGTGAAGGGTATCTTTATCTTTGCATGTATTGCATCTGTAGTATAGCTTCGTCACTATATCTATTCTATTAGGTTCAAGTGAAATGATCATTGTGATGGTGATGATAATGGTCAACTTTGAGATATTTACTACAGGAATAATAAATCAATTTAAATGTATTACTGCTAGGAATTATAGTTCCTGACTATCCTTAATTACTGCCCTTTAAAACTGCTTTCAGTATTTACTGCATGCTTTCCCTGTACTGAGCTGGTGAAGAGTTTATACCATCTTTACAACTATTGCATCTGTAGTATTGTTTAGTCACTATATCTAATCTATCAGGTTCAAAGTGAAATAATGATAATGATGATTGTCAGCTTTGAGATATTTACTGCATAGAAAAATGGATTCAACCAATATTTCTACATCACCTTTTACAGGGTGTTAAACCCCAAGGACTCTTAGCCGATATAATAGTGGTGAGATGATTGTCAGCTTTGAGATATTTACTACATAGAAAATTGGATTTAACCAATACTTCTACATCACCTTTCACAGGGTGTTAAACCCCAAGGACTCTTAGCGGATATGATAGTGGTGAGATATATTTATCATAGTGCTTCTAGTTTCCCAAAAGCCCCTATAACACCTTTTACAGGGTAATTACCCAACCCCAAGGAATCTACCACAGAAAAAAAAATGCATGTTGAGATATATTTTCATAGACCAAAGTCTCACCTTTTACAGGGTAATTACCCAACTCCAAGGAATCTAACATGAAAACAATGATAGCTGAGATATATTTTTCATAGATCTTAAAGTTTCCTCCAAGTCTATAACCACCTTTAACAGAGTATTCAACTCCAAGGAATCTCAGATGAAATGAATATTGGGATGATTTTTAATAGAGTTTAGGGTTTCCCCACCAGTCTCTACATCACCTTTAACAGAGTATTCAACTCCAAGGAATCCCACACACCTTTTCCCCCTTTAAATGGATACAGATGAGTTCAACTCCTCTACTGTGCTTGTGCTTTGATGTGTGCACTTTTTCTTTACCATCAGTATGTCTATTCAGCATCAGTATAACTATAGATGGTTCCTAATCTTGGATGTGGTGGACAACTTTAGCATGTCCCTATGCTGTGTACCTATGCCAAAACATTTCAAATTGAATTTATGTAAATCATTCTGTGGAAAAAGATTTCTATATGATCTATTGCTAAATCTTTAATTCGGTTGTGCTGTTCCTGGGGAGAGAGAATTTTTTTTTTTTTTTTTTTTTTTTTTTAAACTTTTGAACTATTAACTCTGTTATTACATGAATACTAAACTATTCCTAATGAACTACTAACTCTGTCATTACATGAATACTAAACTATTCCTAATGAACTACTAACCTAAGTTAAATGCATGTACACTATTAAAATACTACCCACAAATCTTTCATTCATCATTCATTCCTGTTTTATTCTCTTTCATTCCCATTCATTCCAATAACTATCCTTGATCTTGATCCATCTCTGCAGGCTGTGTGTGTCTTGCTTGTACTCTGGCGCTTGCTTTCAAGGTTGTCATTCCTTGGTTTGCTCAACTGTCTGTTCTGCTCTGGGGTCTTTCATGGTAGGATAACTGGTAATCTTGCAAATATACTGACTAAAAATATAATTTTATAAGTTAACACAATACTATTATCATTGTTCAGTGACTGTATACACTAATATGCCACCTTTAAAATAATAATTAAACGGAAGGTGTTTAATACACACAGTTTGTGGCTGATTTTTATAAATGACATCAGGTGTCTATGCACTTTTGTAAAATACTTTATCATTAATTTAATATTTACACAAACACTTTAGGTATGTAAGATGATCTACCTTTCACAGTAGCTATCACAATTGTGTAAACACGATGTAATACTGACGTTTTTGTTGTTCTTAATTGAGCTTAAACAGTCGGAATGCTTCATTATTCTCGCATTCTTTATTTTATGATACGTTTGGTATTCGATGATCTTGATATTGTATAGATGCTCTTGAAGTGTCGCTTAGAATTTGATGATTTGAAATGTTTCAATGTTGATTTTGAGGTATTTGGAGAAAATAATTTCGTGTTCCTTGATGGTGATCTTGAAATTTGGATCATTCAGTGGCTGATATGTTTCTGTTCATTCCCTGTACAGTACTGGTTGGTGATTTCTGATTTTGATTGAAATAAGACAATCTTGAAGATGAAGAATGATAAACTGTCAATTCTTGATGATTGTTCAGGTTTACTCTTGATTGTTTGGTTGAAATAAGACAATCTTGAAGGTAAGAATGGTAAAGTATCAATTCCTGATGATCCTTTAGGTTTACTCTTGGTCGTATGGTTGCCAGTGGTTCTATGTAGGTTCTTGACTGGTGATAATATTGAGCTTCATGCATGGTGATATGTTAGATTGATGTTGATGTTCAGGATGATGGGCTGTATGGTTTCAAGTAAGTAAATAGTGATACTTCAGTTCATAAATAAATATGGTAATTTTCCTTGAATCAGCTGTTATTTTTGTTGATGGAGATGACTTTGTTCCCAGACTCTTATATCTTTATCAGAACAGTCTCTAATGTTGAAGTCTTTGTATCCCAGAATCAGATCTGTTCCGATATCGTTCGTTACCAGTACTTTCAATGGTTTTGATATATAGGGCGACTTCAAATAAATATAAGCTATCTGGAATCGCATCCATTCACCTTCTTTGTCAAAACTGTAAATCATTTCTCCGCTATAATCTGATCTTTCTATTAATTTGTCACGTACCAACGTGATATTTGTTTTTTTATTTAATTGCATTTGTGCTGGTTTGTTGTTTATCAAACATTTAGTTGACTTTTCACGATATTTTTTACTTGTTGCTATGTGTAATTGATCATAAGGTATGTCTATATTGTCCTTTAAGAATGAAAATTCTTTATTCATGGCTTGTCTATCTAGTGGTATTTCACAATCTGGCTGTTTCATACATTGAGTTTCTTTTGTCTCGACTGATGTCATTGTTGGAACAGTGCTATCCTTTGCTTGATTAATTTTCATTGTTTCTGAGTTTGACTTTTTCTCTGTTTCAGTGGCTGTTGTCTTTTTGGATTCACTTTTGTTGCTCGTATTGCTTTTGCTGGATTCTAATTCTGCAATGATGATTTCGTTCTTTATCTTTTTAGTTCCTGGACATATTATTTGGTATGTTCCTATCCAAATTGTATGAGGCTCTGTTGTTTTTCCCTGTTTTTTCCTCCAGTCGCATACTGCACAATCTTGAGTAGGTAACGTAAGAGCTTCTGAATCCATTCTTTTTTGCTTAGTTTTTGCATAACAGGATCTTTTCTTGTCTTTTAACATCTGTTTCCCAACACAGTGTTTTACAATATGTCCGAATGCTGAACAAAAATGGCATTTTTTAGGGTTGTTGTTGTTTTGTTTATTTTGCCACTTTTTATTTACCAAGTCTTCAATATAATTTGAATATTTAGGATCTCTGTCGCAGATAGTTGAAGAACTATGCTGGTACTTACAAAAACTGCACATCTTGATCTTCTGGTTACTTATCGATGTATCTTTCATTGTTGTCGCTGCAGACACTTGCGACAAAGTGTTCTTACTTTTTACCCACCGTTTAGATGCCATTCTGATAAACGCACATTGATGTTAAAATGTCACTGTGGTTATAAAGCTTAACGTAACTTTTGTTCCCAAACGTAGTTCATAGTTTGCTGGTTTCCGCGAAACAATAATCGTCACAAATCTGATTTAATTCACAAACTTGATTTATAATATTTACGATATGTACCTTTGGTAAACATGAAACTTCCTGAATCCGCAAAACTTGGCGATACGGTGTGTGGCAGGGCGTAGATGACACACCGGTTTTCATTGGTCGGTAGCTGACCTGTCGGCGCTTGCTGTGTTAATTATAGGCTCTGCTCGGGTGAAGTACACTGTTTTCCGCATGTTTATCTTACCTTGGAAGAAACAAAAATGTTTTCCTATGCTTATGGTCCGCGTGGTTTCTAATTTCCTTCGGACGAGCCCCCACTTGTAATAAACCTTGGCTTGACTTGGACTGCGCTTTGGCTTACTACTTATTGGCTTTAGCCACGGCTCACTCTCTGGATGTTACTGCTACACAACTTGCACTACTTTAACGTCTAGAGTTGACAACACAAACGCCGCTCAGCTTCTTGGTACATTCTATCAGTTTATTCTGGTCCATTTATTTCACATGTTCAAACATTATTCACACTTTATCACTCGCGACATATTCGAACATTAAACATTTGCGCAACATAAAGACGACATCTTCAAATACTACAACCGTCTTCTCTGACTTCTGATGATCGACTGACCACGAGGCTAGCTCGGGCTTCCCCTCGCTTCCTCGACTAGACCCAATTATCTCGTGCTGTCACTTGTAGCACGGACTTACCGCTGGCCACAATGTACTCGTGGAGACCATGCAAAGCAGGGTCATTACACAGATGTTACTAGTTAGTTAGTTAGTTACTAGTTAGTCAGTTACTAGTTAGTTAGTTAGTTACTAGTTAGTTAGTTAGTTAGTTAGTAAGTTACTAGTTATTTGACATTTTATCCTTATTACACAGCAAACCATTTCAGTCCTCAAATGCTCGGCTGCCCTTCTCAGTAAATCCCCCATCGAATAGCGGCTGATGACACCACTTCTATGTAGGTTTCTAATTCTTCTTTGGCTTCTTTCACAGGGCTCTTGTCTGACCACACCCCTTTTTAACTTGCTATTGATGCAGCTTGGTCATGGTTGCAGATTCACAGTCACTTGGTCTGCGCTTGTTCTTGTAGAAAATTGTGTATATAGCTTGGCCTGTGGTTCATCTGCAGCCTTATCTGTGAGCCTATCAGCTTGCTCATTTCCTTGCTCACCTGTGTGCTCTGGCACAAAAATGAAACTGATTATTGTCATCCCCGACAAACTTACAGACACCAACCAGTGTCTTCAGACTTAGCCAGATTCTATCTTCCTGAGCATACTCATTGAGTCACTGGAAAAGCATGTTAAAAGTCTGTGTCTCCTGCCATATCATTGCTTTTAGTCACTGCCCTGACCTCCATAGTCAGACTACTTGTAGTGGCCGCTTTATCTGTGAGCTGGCAAAATACCTTATGTAATAATTCTATGTATGTATAGTAGCTAACTTATCGTGCCCGACTACTTCTATCAATGACAAACTGCATTTCTGGTGGCAAATGTTGGCTTTGGCACCTCTAGCAACTGAAATTTGCATTTACTGCATGCGCATATTTCTGAATTGTTCCAGGACTAATTGTTTGTTCACCAGTTTTTCAAATATGACAGTAAGGGACATTTCATTTGATTTTCACTGGCACATAAATGAAGCAAGTATGGGGAAACCTGACTATGATGAAGATGAAACCTCGACTAAGACTAAGACTTTTTGTAGTCAAGACAGAAGCACCAGAATCTTGCTTCGCATATGTAACAGTTTCTATTATGGAAGAATTTGTTATTTTACAAATGTTGGTCTTGATTGTTACTTTACTCTTTCAAATGTTGTGTATAGGTGGATTGCCAGGTTTGTCAAATATTATCAGGTTTAAAAAAAAAATATTTTGTTTAGATCCAGAAGCCATGAGTTGTTAACGTTTAGGCTCAGTATTATGGATATCGCAACCCTTCGGCCTTGATTCCATGATAAATACGTAAATCTGGGAGAAATGTGGCTTTTCTGCCTACCCTGGGCGTAGTCAACTACGCTAGAGAGCCGGGCATTTTTTAAATATAGTGAGCAACCAAGAGGTTTTGAAAGAGGCGGGAGCCCGACGACAACTTATCACAGACATCAGAAGAAGACAGTCATCATTTTTCGGCCATGTAATGAGAAGATTGAAAATAGAACATGTTGTTACCACTGGAAAGATCTGTGGAAAGAGGGATAGAGGAAGACAACGAGAGAAGATGCTTGACAGTCTTGTTGCATGGCATGGAAATGTGTCGGCACACGAACGGATACATGCTGCAGGAGATTGCAGATTATGGAGAGGCATGATCGCCCACGCCAGTCGACAAGGCACCTGATGATGATGAATTAGGTCAAGAACTTTAGTAGCACAGTAGATAAATGTCACATGGTCTAGATTTTATCCCCACTTGATGAATTATGAGCTCAGTTACATTGTTGCTGTGAATACATACCTGGTGTTTCACATTTTAAAGGCTTTTCCTGGATTGTTCATATAGTAAAGAATTGATGACTGTGGACTTCATTACACTGTTTTGTTTTCAAGGTTCATAGTTTACGTGTTTCAGGATTTTTTCATATAGTAAAGATGTGGATTCTGTTTCACTGTTTTTTTTCCCTTTTCACTGTACATTTTCAAGGTTTTCCCTGACATTTTTCATATGATAAAGTATTGATTATTGTACAACCAGTGTGGGTTCTGACTCTCCATTGGTGGGGGGGGGGGGGGTGGAGATACAACCAGTGACTCCCTAACAAGCATGTCCTAGGAGTCGACTAATTAGGGGTTTCCTTTGAAGTCGGACTTTATCTGCCTGAGCAGCAAGTGGCCAACAGTCTGCTTACAGATAAGCCAGATCTGTAAAACGAATATGCACACAAAATTCAAGTTCTAGAACAGACTAAAATCCAGATGTAGATGAGCAACCAGAACTGTGTACCAGAATTTACATATGTGAACACGATATGCTTGACAGTCTTGTTGCATGGCATGGAGGTGTGTCGGCACACGAACTGATACATGCTGCAGGAGATCGCGGATTATGGAGAGGCATGATGGCCCACGCCAGTCGGCAAGGCACCTGATGATGATGATGATGATGATGATGAACACGAAGAAGAAGAAGAAGATTACTGTGGACTCCGTTAGGCTTATATTTTTTAAGGTGAATTTTAAAAGTTTTTTCAAGGATTTTTCATACAGTACCAAATTGATGTGTACTCAATTACACTGGTGTGTGCATGTTTCCATATGTTTTCCCAGCAGTTTTCCAGTTATTTCCAGGGTTTACAAAAAAAATATATATAAATGTATATATAATAATTACATGAACTGCTGTGGCTCAGTAGTCAGCTCACTTGCCTGCCAGCCTGGGTATCATGTGTTCAAATCTCAATTGAGGTGGGGATTTAAAAGAATAAGTTATCCAGGTCTTTCTGGTCCATGCAACTTAAAATGGCTACCAGAAAGTGTTTCCTGAAGAAAAGACAGCCACGTTCCCTATTAGTTACTGGTTGGTCTATACAGTTGTGGAGTAACACTATTTCCCCACATCAAGACGTTAACTCTTTGAATCCCAGGGGGTTTAGCATCACAGGCCCGGGGGGTAGTAAAGAAAGTAATACAATCGGCGCATAATGCGTTCATTGGTCTTCTAGGTAGGAACCTGTGAACGCTTGATGGGTTCCTTGGGACTCAAAGAGTTAAAAGAGGCCCTTTACTTTTATTATTTAAATAGTTTTTATTTTATTTAAAAAAAAACAATTTAAAGAGAATAAAAAGACAAATATATTCTTACCAGTGCTATGCTGTCAGTGTCAAACGTGGACAATATGTTTAGAAGATGGAGGAAGAAAAAAGTCACGTAAATGAAATGTTTGCATTTCATGTTAGCTGTAGCAAGGAAAGATTGACTTAGGAAGGATGATATCAGGAGGAGAGTCAGCACGGAACCAATACTGAACTTTATTGGCAGACAACAGATCAAATGGTTTGGCCATGTAACAAGACAGAAAGCAGACACAGCACCACAGAGAGCATGCTGTACAAATACAGCAGTAACAGAGCCAGAGGTTGACAAGACAGAACATGGACTGCAGAAATATCAGAGATCTTGAAAAGTACTGTATACGAAGTGAACAGAAAGGCCCGTTTCAGATATTTCTTCCTGCCCCCATGCTGAAACAGGGGCTGTTGTATCTGGTGAAAGAGAGATGTAACCTGTGATTGGGACAAGAAGGGTTAGGTTAAGTAAACCTTGTGCATACCAATGATTAGTGCAGGCTATCGTCACAGCAGTCTGGGCTTAACAAGCATATGCACAGTATTCGTCTGAGTAGTTCATCATCATCTCGTGTGCAGACTGCAGAACACGTCCTGCGAAAATGTCCCCTGTACAGCCCATTAAGAAGAGAATACTGGCCCAGTTAGTCAATACCAAACTCACTTACATGGAACTAAGAGGGAACTCATAAAAAAAGTAAATTTTACCAAAAGCACTCATCTGTCACACCAGTCTAACCATCCAAGATCGAGTAAAAAATGAAACTATCAGAAAAATTGTAGGAACTGCATCTTGTACTAGATTCGTCGAGAAACAGCAGATCAAGTGGTTTGGCCATCTCGTTAGAATGCAGCAAGATCAAATACCATCACAAGCACTACATCTTAGAAAATCAGCTATGAGAGCAAGAGGACGGCCGTGGAAAATATGGATCAATAACATTAAAGACACTCCACGCCTTCATGGTATAACTATAGCCAGTGGAAGCCAGCGTGCACTGGATCGCAAATGAATCCTTCCTACGCAGCTTGAGGGCAGAAGTGGTTTATGATGATGATGATGACTCATCTTTCTGTGTAAATCAGAGAGCAATCACAAGAAGAAGAAGACATGACTCTGGAGCTGCACAAGCATAAATCCGATCACACCATGATGTATTGATTGATTAAGCAAACATCTTCTGTCTTTGATGATGTGTTCACATCTCTCAGCTCCAGGTTGCCCCCCATATCCACTAGCCTGTACAGAACTACTGAGTGATGTGTATCACTCTAATCTTCATCTTCTGATAGTTCACCGGCTTTATACTCCAGGGGAAAGTTCTGGTTGTTTGTCCACTTCTGGACTTTGGTTTTATTTGAGAATTTGAGTTCTCTGTGTAGATCTGTTTTACAGATTTATGCAGACTGTTGGTTCCTTGTCTCTCAGGCAGATTCCCTCTGACTTTGAAGGAAACTTCCCTAATTAGTCATCTTTTAAGACATGCTACCCCCCCCCCCCCCATAATTGAGCACTAAAACACACATGTGGATTTCACTGTAGTCATCTCTATGGTAAGCAAGCCATGATATTGATGACGGCACCACTGTCGTCTCCTCGGGGGGTTCCAGGAAAAATCAAATAGACCCACTGCCTCTACAACAAACAATGGAATTCCAGTGAAATGTGACTAAAAAGCTTACCGAAATGGGGGAGCAAAAAAAACGTGCACAAAACAACACAACGTTTCGGCCGGCAGCCTTTGTCAAACATGAAGTGAACTCCACAAAGGTAACAATGAGGAGAATATTTTGATCTCTAAGGGGTGAGGTGAGCAACGTTTTAAAAATGTGATGTGGAGTGAATGAAATAAAATAAACGAAGTCCAAAAATATATAGTCGTCAAAAATAAAATGTAATACTAATATTGTTAATTTATAAAATAATGGTAGGAATGAAAAAAATACAAATGGTAATGTCTCCCCAACAAGCATGTCATAAGAGTCAAATAATTAAGGCAATCCTCCAGAGCTGGAGAACAACTGCCTGAGTTCAAGGCACCAACAGTCTGCTTACAAATTAGCCGGAACTGTGAAGCAAATGTGCATCATCATCATCATCAGGTGCCCCGCCAACTGGCATGGGTGATGATGCGTCTGCACAATCTGCGATCTCCTGCAGCATGTATCAGTTCGTGTGCCGACACACCTCCATGACATGCAACAAGACTGTCAAGAATCTTGATTTACTAGGGATAATACAGCGGTGGTTTCCCCTTGCCTTCCTCCGGTTTGTATATGGTTTGACTCCAATAGCCTTTGTCTAAAGAGACTTACCCTGCAAGGCAGGGGGGGGGGGGTGGGGGGGGGGGGAGGTTATGGCGCCTCTCACCCGCCGATGGCCGTGTCATAGAGTTTTTAGGTATTTATAGAGTTAGCTGTCCCACCAACTAACTCACCTCCTCTCAACGACCATCACCTGTTTTGGTCCACGGCCACTTATTCAATATATTTGTGGCTAACCTCTATATCCAGGGGCCTTTCCACCATCCGCCACCTGGTGGACGCGCCTAGTAGTAGGACAGACTTCTACCCTAGGTAGGAGGTATGTTTGTTGTGCATACAACATTTCAATCTGGAACAAGACCAAAGTCTGAGGTGGACATACAACATTTGATTCTGGAACAAGACCAAAGTCTGAGGTGGACATACAACATTTGATTCTGGAACAAGACCAAAGTCTGAGGTGGACATACAGCATTTGATTCTGGAACAAGACCAAAGTCTGAGGTGGACATACAGCTTTCCATCAGAGTTTTCAGCTAGTGAACATGCAGAAGGAGAAAATGAACTGGTTTGGTGAAATTGGATGTGTTGGGCTCAAAGTCACATTTATCACAGCCTAGCTGAAAACTGCAACCTTTATAAGGGTGAATGTAGAAGAAGAAGAATAAGATATTTGACGAACCAACCATAGTAACCGATATGTGTACATAATAGATGTTAGTGAGTTTTTTGGTTGAGTGACAGTTAATATTTATAACAGTTATCAGCTGCCATATTTGATTATTTTGTGTTTGATATCAGTCATAACTTGAAGTTTATCTGTGATTGGAATAAATGCTGAAATGTATTTGTTATAGTTAGTAGTTTTCGTTGTTACTAAATATTCTTTAAAAAAATATTAACAAATCGTAAACAATTAATGTTCATAAAAGAATTTTTATTCTTTCTGCAAAAGTCATCTGTAATTTCATATAGTAATTAATAGAAGCGTGGGGTGTAAGATCAAGTGCAAAGTTTTACCAGACAGACATAAAAACAAAATAGAACTTAATAAAAGCTTGTTTAAAAACTGTCTTTTCTGTTTAAGTACCACTTTCTGGGTCTGTGTAGTATGGGTGTGGGGCCCCCTCTTAGCCTCAGTATTTGGCAGCAGACTGTCTGGCGTTGGTTTCGACAGTGGTACCGAACTGTGACCCTTCAATGGGTAGTGGCAAACTACTGAACGTCACATTTCGTCCTGTTTCTTAGGTTAGATTTCATATCAATCAATCAATCAATCAGGTGCCGTCTCCACAATGAAGGTTGGCTGCAATGGATCTCCAACAAGCCCTGTCTTTTGCCCTTGATGTACACTCACTCATACTGCTGTTCGTCCATCTCTTGATGTTATCCTCCCACTTGTAATGCTGTCTGCCTCTTGCTCGCCTACCTTGAACCTTTCCCTCTAGGATGATCTTTACAATACTGTTATGTTTTTTAATGTGGCCAAAATATTTCACTTGTCTCTTTTTTATTTCACCTAGCAACTCTTTTCATTCCGAATTTCCTCAGTACCCCTGTATTTGATAGCTTTTGTTTCCATGAAATACAACCTAATCTTCTGTATATCCACATCTCCAAAGAATTGATACGATTTTCCAGTCGTTTGTTCATTGTCCATGTCTCTGTGCCATACAGTAAGGTTGAGAATACATAACATTTGACAATTCTCATTTTTAATGTATTGCTTATTTCTCTTGATGTCAGTAACTTTTGCATGTTGTTGAAAATGTTTTTGGCCATCCCTATTCTTTTCTTGACTTCTGTTTCACTTCTGCCGTCACATGTTATTACTTGTCCAAGATATAAGAAATTTTTAACTTGTTCCAATTTCACCCCGTTCACTGTGATATTCATTGTTAGCTGATTATTTTCTTTGCTAAATATCATGGTTTTTGTCTTTTTCAAATTATCTAATCCAAATTCTGCACTCTTTCTGTTTACTTGCTCCACTAGGTCTTGCAACTCCTGCTCACTCTCTGCTAGCAACACTGTGTCGTCAGCATATCTCAGATTGTTTATTATTCTACCATTGATGTGCAGTCCTGGTAATTCTACAATTTCTTTAAAAATAGTTTCTGTACATAAGTTGAAAAGGCTAGGCGACAGCACACATCCTTGTCTTACTCCTCTCTTGATCTCTATCTGGGGTGAGCAGATGTTGTCATATCTTACTGTTGCTTCTTGCTCCCAGTATAAGTTTCTAATAAGTCTGATATCTTTTCCATCTAGTCCTATGTTTTTAAGAGCTGCAATTAGTTGTTCATGTTGCACTCTGTCGAAAGCTTTTTTGTAATCTATAAAACATGCATAAATATTTTTCTGAACTTCTATATATTTTTCAGTCAGCACCTTTAGACAAATTATGGCCTCTCGAGTACCACTGTTTTTACGGAATCCAAATTGCTCTTCAGAAACTTCTTTCTCTATTTTATTTTGAATTCTTGCTTGTATTATCTTCAAGAGTAACTTAGTTATGTGACTCATTAGGCTAATAGTTCTGTAATCTTCACAATCAACAGCTTTTGATTTCTTGGGTAGTGTGATAAAAACAGATGTTTTCATGTATCTGGGAATGTACCCATAGTTATAAATGTCATTGCATATTTCTGTGATAGTATCAATTCCAAAAGTAGATCATGATTTTAACATTTCTGCAGTTATGTTGTCTGGACCTGCAGCTTTTCCCTGCTTCATCTGTTTAATGGCTTTCTCTACTTCAGACTTTAATATGTTTGGCCCCTCTTGAATATTATGGATTGGCAGTTTGTCACCTCTGTTGTCCCAAAACAGGTCTTCTGGGTATTCAGTCCATCTTTTTATTATATCTTTCTTATCAACAATAATTTTTCCATCCTTCCCCCTAATACAACCATTTCCTGTTGAATGTTTTCCCTTGTTTGTAAGTTTTCTTACATTTGCATGTATTTCCTTGGTTCTGTGTTTTATTTCAAGATCCTCTATTTCTTTGCATTTTAACTGAATCCATGTTTCCTTAGCAGTTCTACACATATTTCGTATTTCTTTGTCTATTAATGAATATTCTGGAGTGCTTTTTGCTTTCTTCCTTTGTTTCATTTTGTTAATAATTTCCTCAGTCATCCATACTTGATTTTTCTTGTTTTCTTTCACTGGTAATATGGCATTAGCTGTTTCTATACTAGTTTTGAAACATTGCCATTTTGTATTAATTTTGTCCTCTGGATTCTCCAGTCGATATTGTTCCATGCTTTCAGCTATTAGTCTGTCATATTTATATTATAGATTTCATAAATTCACTCCAAATGAAAAACATTTAGAAAAACATCTACCAATTAAACGTCAAAAACGATATCTAAATGCAAGTGAAAACATCTAAATCTGGATGTAAAATATCCAAAGTGGCAACACTGGTGAAAACCGGCAGCGCATTCCTTGTCTTGAATTGTCTGTCCCTACATTTAGCACGAATTGTGACTTGAGTAGTTAGTAAATTTGTGACAACAGAGATGAAATGCCTTAGAAGAGCTGCAGGAGTTTCAAGGAAAGACAGAATACGAAATAATGAAATCAGACGAATGCTAGGAATAAAGCCAGTCTTACAGGCCATCAAAGAACAACAAATGAAGTGGTTTGGACAGCTAACAAGAATGCCCTGGTACTATCTGCCACAGCGAGCCACACTAAAACGTTACAACGGGTATAGAGCGAGTGGAAGACCTCGGAAAATATGGAGTGATAGCATTAAGAACAGCCTTAAAGAAATGAACATCAGTCTTAATTGTGTTCTTGACAGAGCTCACCAACGTACATTACATCTCCCACCGACACTTCGATGAGGTACAAGAAGGAAGAGAAGAATAATAGTAGTTAGTAAATTAGCAATTACAGGACCGCAGAAGGAAATAAAGAGACGTAGCATTAGAAAAGTACTCAAAAGGGCCTAACATGACTTAACATCTTATCAAACGCTTTGATGCGGTAATTTCATGATGAGGGTATAGTAGTAGTAGCAGCAGCAGTAGTAGTAATAATAGTAGTAGTTGCTGCAACAGCAGTAAATAAACAGAGGGGGATACATTTGAGGCCGTTGCAACAACAGTAGCAGCAGAAACAGCAGCAGCAGCAGTAGTGGTAGTAGTAGTAGTAGTAGTAGTAGTAGTAGTAGTAGTAGTAGTAGTAGTAGTAGTAGAAGAAGAAGAAAGAAGAAGAAAAAAAGCAGAAGCAGCAACCGAAGAAGAAAAAGAAGAAGAAAAAAAAAAAAGAACGCATAGAAGAATCGTACATCTCCCCTATTAATTTTTCGAGTTATGTGGAGGAGGAGGAGGTTAGGAAAAAACGATGACGAGGGAGAATAAATGCGAAGATGATGAGATAACTGGACAACAAAAAGAGAGAGGACGAGAAGGGTAGAGGGAAGAAGTAGAAAGAAGAATTATGCACACACACAATCTTTCACCCCCCCCCCCACTTCCCCCCCCCCCCCCCCCACGCTTCGTTGTGGTCACTGAAGGCGTAGGATGGGGAGGTAAAGAAGAAGAATAAAGAGTAAGTAGAATATACTGTAATTTCCCCAGCTGTTCGCTAAAGTTACTTAAAAAAAAAAAAAAAAAAAACATTACAATAAATACAGTAATTCTCATTCTCCCCGAACTCAAGGTTCCATACTGGACAACAAGGAAGTAACAAACACGATGATAGTTACCATATGACCCATGAACTTTGACACCGGCGGGTTCACTACCCACTTGTGTACCTCAACACTAGCAGACGTTCACTA
The DNA here is from genome assembly GCA_905116865.2 of Candidula unifasciata. Lineage (NCBI taxonomy): Eukaryota > Metazoa > Mollusca > Gastropoda > Stylommatophora > Geomitridae > Candidula > Candidula unifasciata. Next base: position 205,106 of record CAJHNH020000628.1, read on the forward strand.
CTACATTGAACCTTGAGCAGCGTTTTTCTTTAACACCACTTCCAACTTGACTGCGTCGACTTTCTTCATCGCTCTGACCGTGACTAGCTCAGTCACACAGCCGATAAAAACACCGCTGCAGAGATTAGTCAAGTCGTTTCGTACAAACCTGACTATCTTCATTGAGGCATTTTTTTTCTATCAGCAACAACAAGAAGCTGTTATCAGAGACTCGACCGGGGGCCATTGATTGAGAACAATCAGCAATCATGGCAGGAGGGTAAGTTTTAAGTAGACTATTTATTGATAGCAGTTATCAGTTTATCATCAGATGTGTATGTTATTTATTATATTCGCTTTGCGTTCTCTTTTTCTTCCTTGCGTTCGGTTTCGTATGCTCAGATGAGACCATCAGGTGGGTTGCCTCTATGAACTCGCATGTCAGTAGTACGTCCTTCTTAGTTATTTTTCCCCATAGCTTGCTCTGCACACTTTACTCCTGAGGCCAGGTGTCTTTTTTAAAGTTGTATGTAGAATGGGTAGGTATGCAGAATGTGCTCAGGTGTTTGTGGTCCTGTTTGACAGGCACACAGTGGGGACAGTACAGTCCTAGTTGTATGCATGTGATAGTTGAGCCTGCAGTGTCCTGTTGGTAGATGGAGAATTGTTTGCAAGTCTGTCCCTATTGCGTTGATTTTGACACCAGAATCTAATGCTGACCGTTCAGTAACAGTATCAAACTGCTGTATGTAAATTTGTCTGGTAAAATCACAAACAGCCAAAAAATGCTGGGGCTGGTTCTGCAACATCTTGCAAAGGATACACAACTAACTTTATTAAATTAGTACCATAATTTTTGCAGAAATAAAGAGTTGGCATTGCATGTTTAATGAGGCAGGTAGGTAGTGGGTAGGTGCTTTATTACTGTCCCGACCGGTGATGAAGTCGTCTACCGGTGAGCCAGTGGGTGATCCGGTCGCTGATGTCCAAGAGGCACCCTAGGACATAGATGCTGATAAAAAAGGCCATAAGTGATGAACTGGATTCCATCCGTGATATTAAAGTGATAGCCTAGAATATAACTGAATGGGGGAATAGACTGCGAGCCCTGTGTTGCATATAATGGCACAACAGGACAATGATGATGATGATGATGATGACGAGGGCCCTATTCTAATCCGTATAAAGTATAGAGCTTCCACTTTAAAAGTTTTAAATATATGACTTTTATACATAGTTATAAAACATAAATATGTGAATGGTTTGGGAACCCTTGAATTATTTATGCAGCATGAGAAAGAAATCTGTTGCCTTCCTCTATATCTGTGAAAGCTAATCAATACCTTATAATTGTTTGCAATTTCAGTTACATTTATAAAATAGCTGAGATTGATTTTAATGCTATATTGTATTTGTTGACACCCTAAACATACATAAAAAATGCACATAAACAGCACACATGCACGCTCCACATTATATAGACATATATACACATATTCATACCACGTAAACAACAGGCACATTTACAAAAACACACTGTTTACATACACACATAAGCAGTACACATACACACCATGCACATATACACAACATACACACATATACACACCTCAAACATGTACACCTCATAGACACACACACACATTTTGATATCCCACAGATGCAAACACCATACACATAACATTTACAACATACACATATACACACCGTACACATGCATGCACAGCACACCATTTACATACGTACTCACACTTAGATATCACACACATGAATACACATTTCTTCTTGTGCTCTTGGATCTCCATTTGGAGCCTAGGTCTTCAGCCAATACATACATAGCCATCCTATATTTTCCTATCTCATACAGCCGTGTCCTACCTGGGTAGTTTGCATCCTTTGGATGTTTTCTCCACATGATGTGGGAAACAAACAGGAAGACAGACTGGCTGGTTCTACACCCTTTGGTGGTAAATTGATGCATGCAAGCTAGGTGTTGTCATATCCTCTTGAGAGGAAGTGAATGCTGCAGAGGCACAAATAGATCATCTCAGTCAGAAGAGAATGCTGCAGTGGGGAGTGACCAGAGGTTGACACTCAGGGCCCAGAGGGAACACATAATCAGACTGCTTCTGGTAGCACTGACATTGGAACTTTGTGCTAGCTGCTGAAGATGGGAATGGAGCACTTACAGGAATGTTCTGAGTTCTGTAATGTTGAATATCAACTCAGCTTGACATCTTTTTTCGTTTCCCTCCCATAAATACCTGTCTCTAATTCTTTTCTCAATTTATTAAGATTTTTTAGGCTTATCTTTATTTTCCTTTGGGCTGCAATTGCAAGATCATTGTAAATATTTCCAGTGTGTGACCTAACTATGGCAATCATCTTTTCATCAACTTTCGACTCACTTAAACTTGTTTAGCTCTTTCCCTAACTCTTTCAGTACCAGGAGATTTCATAGGAGAAGGCAGATAAAAGAAATAACCATATTCAGAGTGGCAATATACACAGAGCTGGTGACTACTGGGAAAACCAGGCTTCTATAGTATGTTCTGCCCAAATATTAAAATTAAGAGAACACATTATGATATAGAGGAAAATCAGTGGATAAAGTAATTACCACATCAGGCTAGGATTGAAAGAGCTAAGCTCCACACTAGCGATTCAACCATGCCATTTAATTGCCTGCATTCACTGCAAGCTTCAGTTTATTGTATGTGCTTTTGATGAGGGTCCCTATTCACTTATTGATGTTTATTTATATTTAACCTTTCAGCTTTGTAATGTATGCAACCTCTGGCCTACTTTTCGGTTTTGCAGAGTCACTGAGATCTGTTTATACACACTGGCATACAGAGATTATGTTATTGATTTTAGAGTTCTGGTAAAGTCATTATTCATGTCTAATGCCTCCAGAAAGTAAATCTAGAGCCCAACGATAAGAAATGGACAAATACAGCGGTTGGTGAAAAATGAAAGAATAGGCCTCAGCTTGAATAATGGGAGCACAGTAATTCTAAAAGGAAATTACTTGTGCCCTGATGTACATTTAAAGTCAATTGTGTTATTTTGTGAGTTAAGTCAAGAATTAACATCACAGCAATTGGGGCATTCCCATGCATGCACTGTCCTCATCTTCAGCAGCCAGCGCAGTTCCAGTATTGATGGTACCAGTTACAGTCTGGTTAAATATCTGTCTTGCCTTTCCTCTGAGTGTAGTGAGCTGGCCAGACCCTCTTGTTACACCACCAGACCCTCTGGTTACACCACCAGACCATCTGGTTACACCACCAGACCCTCTGGTTACACCACCAGACCCTCTGGTTACACCACCAGACCCTCTGGTTACACCACCAGACCCTCTGGTTACACCACCAGACCCTCTGGTTACACCACCAGACCCTCTGGTTACAACACCAGACCCTCTGGTTACACCACCAGACCATCTGGTTACACCACCAGACCCTCTGGCTACACCACCAGACCCTCTGGCTACACCACCAGACCATCTGGTTACACCACCAGACCCTCTGGTTACACCACCAGACCCTCTGGTTACACCACCAGACCCTCTGGTTACACCACCAGACCCTCTGGTTACACCACCAGACCCTCTGGCTACACCACCGGACCCTCTGGCTACACCACCAGACCCTCTGGCTACACCACCAGACCATCTGGTTACACCACCAGACCCTCTGGTTACACCACCAGACCCTCTGGTTACACCACCAGACCCTCTGGTTACACCACCAGACCCTCTGGTTACACCACCAGACCCTCTGGTTACACCACCAGACCATCTAGTTACACCACCAGACCCTCTGGTTACACCACCAGACCCTCTGGTTACACCACCAGACCATCTAGTTACACCACCAGACCCTCTGGTTACACCACCAGACCCTCTGGTTACACCACCAGACCATCTGGTTACACCACCAGACCATCTAGTTACACCACCAGACCATCTAGTTACACCACCAGACCATCTAGTTACACCACCAGACCATCTAGTTACACCACCAGACCATCTAGTTACACCACCAGACCATCTAGTTACACCACCAGACCATCTAGTTACACCACCAGACCATCTAGTTACACCACCAGACCCTCTGGTTACACCACCAGACCATCTAGTTACACCACCAGACCATCTAGTTACACCACCAGACCCTCTGGTTACACCACCAGACCATCTAGTTACACCACCAGACCCTCTGGTTACACCACCAGACCATCTAGTTACACCACCAGACCATCTAGTTACACCACCAGACCATCTAGTTACACCACCAGACCATCTAGTTACACCACCAGACCATCTAGTTACACCACCAGACCATCTAGTTACACCACCAGACCATCTAGTTACACCACCAGACCATCTAGTTACACCACCAGACCCTCTGGTTACACCACCAGACCATCTAGTTACACGACCAGACCATCTAGTTACACCACCAGACCCTCTGGTTACACCACCAGACCATCTAGTTACACCACCAGACCCTCTGGCTACACCACCAGACCCTCTGGTTACACCACCAGACCCTCTGGTTACACCACCAGACCCTCTGGTTACACCACCAGACCCTCTGGTTACACCCAGACGCCTCATTCTCCAGGCCAAATAATCTGTTATCTCTACTGATTCAGTTGCTTATTCCAAAGGGTCTTGACCACATCTGCCTTGTCATGTTGTTGGTTTGTGATAAGTACTTAAGTTTAACTAGGAAATAATTTAACTAGGAAAGTAGCACACTAGGAAATTTGGGGAGGTTAAAAGAAATTAAAAACTTATACATTTAACATTTTTTAACTCTAATGTCCAATCTGTTGTATGGAGTGGAAACATGGAGAACAACTAAGGCAGTTACTAATAAACTACAAACTTTCATTTACTGATGCCTGCACAGAATAGAGTGAATTAAAAGATATGATAGAATCACTAATGTAGAGTTTTGGCAGAGAACTAAACAAGTTCCAGTGGACCAAAAGGTGAAGAAAAGATGTGGGGAAGAGAGCTAGAAAGTGAAGTTAAAAAGTTGAGGAGGACATGGGTTGAGCTGCATGCAATAGCCAAGGAAAGAATGACTGCATGAGTGGTTGAGGGCCTATGCTTCATTGGGGTGATAGAAGGCAGAAGAAGAGACATAAGTTTAGTAAAAGGTAAAGGTAAAGTTGGGAGATGTGAACCAGCATCATTGCACACGGACAGCTGATTAGAAACTGTCTGCACGTGTCGCCATCCGCACGCAACTCCGTAGCTACATTGATGTTCCTCCATTTACCCCAGAGTGTTAACCCTGGTACCCATTACCTAGAAGCTGGGTGAACCCCGGGGAACCACCCGGTTTCGAACACCGGCCGTGGGCTGCAGCGAGTCCCAGCTGGATTTGAAAGCAAGTCTCCTATCAACTGCGCTAATGTGGCCCAGATGAAGGTTAAGTATCTAAGCACATGGATAATATCAGATGGAAGACACGTCACAGACATAAATAACAGAATAGGAAGGCAAAAATTACATGGCATAAAATGAACATGTTATGCAAACAATTCATGTCATAGTAGTTAGAAAAGGGATTTTTGCAAGCAACATATAACCAGTTTTAACATACTCCCCAAATACAACATGTCAAAGCAAACTTTTGGCCAATAGAAGCACTGGTGGAAACCACATTTTACAGACTTCTGAATGATTTAAAAAAGACAGTGAAGTTCATACTAGAGACAACATTGCAGAACCTTGATTCTCCCTCAACATCTGAAGCGGTAACATGGAAGTGAGTTTACGCTTACTGGGTGATGTGGTCGACATCTTGCCAGCTACCTTTACCTTTACCATGTACCTGTTCAAGGCTAGGGCGACCTTGGAGTTTTCAAGAAAGTCCTAGGTTACATGAATTGTTTCGGGTTGTAATGTCAGTTTCACAGGGAATTCATACTTTGGCCTACTTTTTCATTTTGCGTAGTCACTCACATTTGCATCGACCTTGGAGCTGAAATTATGTTAATGATTCCCCTATGGCACAGAGCTTTTCCATTTCATGATGTTGACACTTTTTTTTTTAGACAAATGTACTTTCGGACAGAGATTAGGCAGAGAATCCATACATTTAAAGACTAATTCAGTGGTGTTGGGGATTGGGGTGGGAGGGGGGGGGGGGGGGGGAGAGTTGAGGGGTCTGTAGGGTGTTTGTGATGGTTGAAAAGGGAGGGGGGCTCTGTAAGGTGTTGGGGGGGGGGGGGGGGTCTGTAAGGGTATTGGGATGGGTTGGGGGGGGGGGGGGGTGTCTGTAAGGTATTGGGGATGGTTGGGGGGGGGGGGGGGGTCTGTAAGGTATTGGGGATGGTTATGGGGGGGGGGGTGGGTGTATTAGGTATTGGGGGGGGGAGTGGGGGGGTAAGGTATTGGGGGGGGGGGGGCGGTATTGGGGTTAGGTATGGGGGGGGGGGTGTCTGTAAGGTATTGGGGATGGTTATGGGGGGGGGGGGGGTCTGTAAGGAATTGGTGGTTATGGGGTGGGGTTCTATGAGGTATTGGGAGTGGGGTGGGGTTCTGTAAGGTATTGGAAGGGGGGGGGGGGGGGGGTTCTGTAAGATATTGGGGTGGTTATGAGGGGAGGGGGTCTGAAAGGTATTGTGTTGGGGTGGAGTTTTGTAAGGTATTGGGGGGGGGGGTTCTGTAAGGTATTAGGGGGGGGGGGGGGGGGGTTAGGGGTTCTGTATGGTATTGAATGGTGGGGTGGGGTTCTGTAAGGTATTAGTGGGTGGGAGGGGGTTCTGTAAGGTACTGAGGGTGGGGGGGGGGGGGGGGTGTAAGGTATTTGGGGTGATGTGGGGTTCTGTAAGGTATTGGGGGGGGGTGTTCTGTAAGGTATTGCGGTTGGTTATTTGGGGGAGGGAAGGGTCTGTAAGGTATGAGGTTATGAGAGGGGGGGGGGTCCTGTAAGGTATTGAGGGTGGTAATGGGGTGGGGTTCTGTAAGGTATTGGGGGTGGGGTGGGATTCTGTAAAGTATTGGGGGTGGGGTGATGTTCTGTAAGGTATTAGGGGGGGGGGGGGGGGGGGTCTGTAAGGTATTGGAGGTGGTAATGAAGGCGGGGTCTTAAGGTATTGGTGTGGGTTGGGGTTCTGTAAGGTATTGGGGTGGGGAGGGGGTTCTGTTAGGTATTGTGGGGGGGGGGGGGCGGGTTCTATTAGGTATTGGGGGGGGGGGAGTGGTTCTGTAAGGTATGGGGGGGGGGGGGGCGGGTTCTGTTAAATATGGGGGGGGGGGGGTCTTTCTTTCTTTCTTCCTTTCTTTCTGTGTCAGTCTATCTGTCAGTCCGTCCGTCTGTCTATCTGTCTGTTCATCTGTCCATTCATCCTGCCTGTCTCTCTGACTTTCGTTCTTTCTTTCTTTCTTTCTTTCTTTCTTTCTTTCTTTCTTTCTTTCTTTCTTTCTTTCTTTCTTTCTTTCTTTCTTTCTTTCTTTGTTTGTTTGTTTGTTTGTTTCTTTCTTTCTTTCTTTCTTTCTTTCTTTTTCTTTCTTTCTTTCTTTCTTTCTTTTCTTTCTTTCTTTCTTTCTTTCTTTCTTTCTTTCTTCTTTCTTTCTTTCTTTCTTTCTTTCTTTCTTTCTTTCTTTCTTTCTTTCTTTCTTTCTTTCCTTTCTTTCTTTCTTTCTTTCTTTCTTTCTTTCTTTCTTCTTTCTTCTTTCTTTCTTCTTTCTTTCTTTCTTTCTTCTTTCTTTCTTTCTTTCTTTCTTTCTTTCTTTCTTTTCTTTCTCTTTCTTTCTTCTTTTCTTTCTTTCTTTCTTCTTTTTCTTTCTTGCTTGCTTGCTTGCTTGCTTGCTTGCTTGCTTGCTTGCTTGCTTGTATGATTTCTTTCTTTCCAAACTGTCTAACATCTTTTCTTTTAGTCTCCATTCGGCTTTTTTCACCTCTAACTTTCCAATTGTCATGACAACTGCGGTTTTTTCCCTTCTTATGATGTGCCCAAAAATTGCAAAAAGCCACTTCTTATGAAGACAATCAGTTTTCTTTGCAAGTAAATTTCTTTCAAGACAATTTATATTGTATTTTCACATCTGCTGCAAAACAAATGAAGATATATACAACTCACATTTGTCAGATTTTACAGTCAAAATTTCTCAGTGGTATGGTACAGTTCAAAACATTGTTTAATACAATGTGGCACCTGACATTCCTTACACCGGTAACTTGTCATGGTCCCTTTGTGGCCTTGACTGACTGACTGACTTTCTACCCCACCAGGACATCACACAAGCGACAAACACCTAATGACACCACGTGCCACCATGCGGATGAGGATCACCGTGGAGAGGTTCCAGAAACCGCATTCAGCCATTAGGCTGGCTATATTGCAGCCCCTGGCAAGAGCCAGAGTAGGGCTTCAAATAAAGAAAAACTTCATCCTGAAAATGACGGGAAGTAATCAATCAATTTTGTAGCCCTTTTTTATTTTCTGGATTTCTACATTTATCTGTCTGTACACACACTGTGCACCTTCTTCTGGGTTTTGAGTTTGAAGCTGTTGGTGGAAGTGGAGAAGCAAAGTGTCTGTCTGTCAGACGCTTCAAGGGCCCTACACTTTTTTTGGGACCACAAGGTGTTGCTGCTCTCTTTTTGCTGAAATAATCCTGGGTGAGAGCTCTCCCCAGCTGTGAAATAAAATTCTGCAACTTCAGATGTTGCTTCCCATTTTTCACTTCCACAAAGGGACCATGACAAGTTACAGGTGCAAGGACTGTCAGGTGCCACATTGTATTAAACAATGTTTTGAACTGTACCATACCACTGACAAATTTTGACTGTAAAATTTGATAAATGTGAGTTGTATATTTCTTCATTTGTTTTGTTGCATTGATATTCAATTGCACACCATTTTCTAAACTGATAAAACAACCTAATCTCATGTTTAAATGTCATTAAAAGTTTCTGATGCAGTATGTGACTCTGAATAACTGTAAAAGTTAACAAATGACAAAATAATTTCCACCACCATTTCAAAGAAAGATGTGTAAGAGGAACATAAGCTAGCAGTTAGTCACTGATGTCAACTCCTGACATATTATGGGAATAATCATTGATGGCTTCAGGTTTTATCTGCCTTCTAGTTCTAGTCTGAACTTCAGTCATTGTGGAAGGATAGTGGACTGTGGTGATCAGAATGACTTCTCGTCTGTCATTCCACTTCATTACAGTGAGATTTCCCTGCCTTCTAAATGACGTCTCTCCTGGACTTAGTTTATGAGCTGCTGAATCCTTGGGCATGCCTTTTCTGTTGCTACGAACAGTTCCAACTGTCATAATTCCTTTCTGCAGTAGTCGATGTGACAGCTCAGGGCATGAATAATAATTATCATTGTAGCACCAGTAACCTTGATTTAGAAGTGGTTGCAGGAGAATTACAAAAATATCCACTAGCTTATTGCTAAGACCAGGCACATTGGCATAAATTTCAAAGTCAAACACATATGTAGAGCTTGATTCACACAATTCATACATCTTTATACCCCATGGGTTGGGTTTATCTTTTATGTACACCTTGAAACGAAGACGTCCTCTCCATGGGCATATGGCTTCATCAACGCATGTTTTTTTTTTTTTTAACTTGGAGTGCACAATGATTTGAACAGCTTTCTCAAGTGTTCATAAAAAAAATCGTATTTTATGTAATGGATCATGGTGGGGATCTGTAAAAGGCAGCTGAAAAGCATTATTTGCAATATGAAATGCACATAGAAGGAGCTGAAAACGCCTCCGTGACATGATGGTGGCAGGAAATGGTGAGTGGATAAATGGATGTATGCTCCAGTAGTCTGAAATAGATGGCTTTTTCACAACACTCATGTGAAGCAACAGTACAGGAATCCCTCTCACTTCATTTGGGGTTGTGTGTTTCCAGTTCTTGGCAAAACGCTGTCTGTTTTCACATCAATCTATGCCTCAGCATAATGGTTTGTTTCTTTAGCAAACACAGCAAGAAAATATTAAAAATATCCAGCGGTTCATTTGTTCCTTCTGGCAGAAATAATCAAGAAGTGCCAGTAGATGGCGGTACTTCAGGAAAGCCCTCCAAATCACAATGCCAGTCATCAACCAGGGGTGGGCCTGGCAAATCTTCCTCAGACTCGTCAGATAATGATGATTCTGAATCAAAAGTGGACAATGATATCTTCGTCATGTGCAGACTCAGCCTCAAAATCTTCACAATCTGTGGGTTCTGACTGAAAATACTCTTACAAGAACTATCAGTATCAAAAACTGCTGCAATATCACCACCACGAGTGTTCAGAGCATTTGACGCTATGATGAAAATTTCATCAGTGTCTCACCGACACGGGAGCTAACTAAGAAAATTCGTCAAATATTTACCTTAAGCACTACAAAGTCATTTTCCTTAATTAATCATACAGAAGGTAACAAGCTAAAGGCATCATAAAAAATCGCAATTTTAACATGACGGCAAGCGTCAAAAGCTACAATCGCAAGTGGTTCAACCTTGGTAGCAAGAAATGAATGTCACCTCGTCACATAACGTGCAACGCTTGTAGTCAGTGGGTTATTCTTCTCTCCTCAGACTCCATTACATTGGTCAGCATTCTTCTGTTGTAATTGTGAGTTGTTTTCTGTTTCAGAGATGCTCAAGATCAAGAAATTAGATTCTTTATCAATGGGGAGGAACATAAAGGTAGTGCTTGTTATGTCCTAAGAAGAACTTTTTCTATGTTAAAAAAAAATTAAATTTTCTAGTGCTCACCACAAAGTGTTTGTTACCAATGGTGCAAGCAGCAGTCTGATTATATATTTGTCTTACCTTTTCTCTGAGTTTTTAGTGTTTTCCAGAGCTCTGGTCACCTCTCTAGAGAATGCTAAGCATCAATTCACCCACAGGTAGGGCACCTGCCAATGTGTCTGTCTGTTTATTTCAAAACACGCCTGCATGACCCAGGGAAAAGATCTAAAGGACACTCAGTACTACTTGCTACTACCAAAGCAATGCTTGCCACTCTGCAAGGAGCATGCCTGCCCTGCATCCACCTTTCTCAGCATGCTTTGTGAGTCTTTTCAGTCTCAAAATTTAAAGTTTGACCTCCGGAATCTGAAATAGACTTCCAACAACACAACCTCCCACAAACATTACATAGGCTAAGTGAACGGCAAACCAAGCCATATCATAACACCCCTGCAACATAGGAGAGGTCCAGCGACCTTAAGAGGCATGAATGGTGAGGGAAATTACTCTAATCCTGGGCCTGGAAACGTGAACAGGTCCCACTTTTTTTTTTAAAACATTGCAAATTGGACATGTGGGCTAATCTTTTGTTCAGCCCTTCCATCCACTAATCTTTCACACAGTCATTAAATATTTAGTTCTGTGCATGTTAAATTTGTGTTTTAGTGAACAATATAAATACTGAGTGTATGTGTGTTTGTTGGCACATTTCTATCTTTCCTGTGAATAGTCATATAGGGATACGTAGAAATCACAGTCCATTCTTTTCACAGCACGAAACCTGGCCAGTACTTTAGAGACCATATGTTTCCCATGCAACATGCTCACTTTTCCGGCCTGCTTTGTAAACTCAATACAAAACTACTTTTCTGGTCTACTGTGTGAACTCCAAATAAGAGGTACTTTCCTGGCCTGCTTTGTGAACTCCAAATGAGAGGTACTTTCCTTTTCTGCTTTGTGAACTCCAAATAAAAGGAACTTTCCTGGTCTGCTTTGTGAACTCCATATGAACGGTATTTTCTGGCCTGCTTTGTGAACTCTAAATGAAAGGAACTTTCCTGGTCTGCTTTTTGAACTCCAAATGAAAGGTACTTTCCTGGCCGATTTGTGAACTCCATATGAAATGTACTTTCCTGTCCGCTTTGTTGCCTCCAACAGAAAGGTAACAGCAATCTGTTTGGAACAAAGCATACTGCAGAAGCTGCATTATCAAAAGTGCAGTACTCCACTTGTCAGAGCATCCTTTCTAAACCAAATGCCGGCTACCTGGTCCTTCCTGCACTAATGTTTGAAGTGCCTCAAGTAGATTAGTATCCTCCCAAACATGCTGAGCGTTTGCAAATTATAGACTAAATATATATGTAACATTCATGTCTGAATCAGTACCATGACTGATGTTCAGATTGTTGAAGCCCTGAAAGAGACTTGTGTTAGACAGAGGGTGGCTGGTCTAGAGATTGATGCTCAGATTGTTGAAGCCCTGAAAGAGACTTGTGTTATATGGAGGGTGGCTAGTCTAGAGATTGATGCTCAGATTGTTGAAGCCCTGAAAGAGATTTGTTTTATATGGAGGGTGGCTAGTCTAGAGATTGATGCTGAGATTGTTGAAGCACTGAAAGAGATTTGTTTTATATGGAGGGTGGCTAGTCTAGAGATTGATGCTCAGATTGTTGAAGCCCTGAAAGAGATTTGTGTTATATGGAGGGTGGCTAGTCTAGAGATTGATGCTCAGATTGTTGAAGCCCTGAAAGAGATTTGTGTTATATGGAGGGTGGCTAGTCTAGAGATTGATGCTCAGATTGTTGAAGCCCTGAAAGAGACTTGTGTTAGACAGAGGGTGGCTAGTCTAGAGATTGATGCTGAGATTGTTGAAGCCCTGAAAGAGATTTGTGTTATATGGAGGGTGGCTAGTCTAGAGATTGATGCTGAGATTGTTGAAGCCCTGAAAGAGATTTGTGTTATATGGAGGGTGGCTAGTCTAGAGATTGATGCTGAGATTGTTGAAGCACTGAAAGAGATTTGTGTTAGACAGAGGGTAGATTGTCTAGAGATTGATGCTGAGATTGTTGAAGCCCTGAAAGAGACTTGTGTTAGACAGAGGGTAGCTGGTCTAGAGATTGATGCTCAGATTGTTGAAGCCCTGAAAGAGACTTGTATTAGACAGAGGGTGGCTGGTCTAGAGATTGATGCTCAAGATTGTTGAAGCCCTGAAAGAGACTTGAATTAGACAGAGGGTAGATGGTCTAGAGATTGATGCTGAGATTGTTGAAGCCCTGAAAGAGGCTAGTGTTAGACGGAGGGGGCTCAGTGTGCTATGGTGTCGATTCTGAAATCAGTAATCTGGGAAGTAAAGATGGCAGGTGTGAGGTTGAGAACAGCATCCATCATGTATCAGCTTGTCTAGCATCAAAAGGTTCTCTACTTTACTTACCATTTTTTTTCCGTGCATAAAACGATATTCTTCGTCAGCATTCCATGCCCTTGTCATTTATTGCTGCAGATATCACCCATCTCCATTCATAAGATAATAGGTTTCCGTTTAAAAAAAAAAAATCAAAATTCTGGGTTCTTTTATGCATGTAATGTGTTTAACATTTTTATTTTTAAATTTGGGGCTTAAAAAAATGGTCTCATAGGAGCGTCTTACACACTCTAAAATACGGTACTTTACACTGTTTCATTACCTGCTTTTGTTTATTTGACCTGCAGTGCCCAATAACTTGAGCACAACAACCTCTCTCAATGATTACCTCCGCGAGGTTGCTGGACTGAAGGGCACAAAGCTTATGTGCCGAGAGGCTGGGTGTGGATGCTGCTCCGTCACAGTGACACACCCATCACCGGATTCAGAGAAACTGGAGACCTACAGTGTGCAGTCGGTGAGTACAGCCAGAGACATTTGACCTTTGTATTGGTAACATTTAAATAATGCGGAACTAAACAGTACATTGCAGAGTTTAATGCCTTTCATGTTTCACAGTGTTCCATCAGATTCATTACAACAGAATTATATCAACATCTTATGGTTGAATGTATCGCAGACTGTATGTATCACTGGTTGTGTGTATCACATATTGAATGTATCACTGGCTGTATGTATCACAGATTGTATGTATCACTGGTTGAATGTATTACAGATTGTATTATCACAGGTTGTGTGTATCACATATTGAATGTATCACTGGCTGTATGTATCACAGATTGTATGTATCATTGATTGTATGAATCATTGACTGTAATCTGTAACACATTTGAGTTGAGTTGAACTAAGAATCAACATCACAGCACTCAGGACATTCCCATAAGTGCTCCATCCCAATCTTCAGCAGCCAGTAAAGAGTTCCAGGCAAATGGTACCAGTAGCAGTATGATCATACGTCTGTAATGAGGGGAATTCCCTGCAATCTCAAAGGTATTTCCCAGTATGATGAATTAGTACATCGTGACTGTTGGAGGGGAGGAGTTGCAGAGGGAGACCAAAAGAACAGATGCTGGACAGTTTGACATCACGGCATGGAGGATCATCTGTGTCAGTGATGATTGAAAGTACATGAGACAGAAGGTTGTGGATAGACATGACTACCAACACCACACGGCATGGACTGCAAGAAGAAGAAAAGAGGTTCATCGTTGCCACTGTACTGGATAATTATACGGTGAACATCGTCATTTGCAATGTGGTCTCTATGTTGTGCAAAGAATTGTTTTGAAATTATTGACTGCATGTATCATTAATTGTGGATACATTACCAGTGCCTGACACCATTGTATGCTGTGGATGGCTGGCAAATCAGCACTGTTGAAGGCATTGGCAACCAGCAGAATGGGTTTCATCCCATCCAGGAGAGGATTGCCACCTTCAGTGGCACCCAGTGCGGCTACTGTACCCCAGGCATGGTTATGAATATGTATGGGTGAGTTTGTCATGTTATTTGAGGTTTATTTTATCTGAAATAAGAGTACATATTTTTGTCATTTTATGTGAATTTATTTTGCGCATCTCATTTAAGTTTTTAAAATTCTGAATCATGAAAGCTACCTTTTCTTTGTCATTTCATTTGAATGTATTTCTTCTGCATTCATCCAAATATGTAATTTTGTTGTGTCTGTCTACAGCACGACTGTGATATTTACACCTTTCAGCCAACACATCTGACTTCTGCAGGCATTTGTTGATCGGATTAGCCTATGAATTTATTTAGTCGTTTTCTTCTTCTTCTTTCTCCCCCTCCTCCTCCTCCTCCACTGCCACCACAGCCACCCTCAAAATGGCCTTTGGCAAGTTTTATTGGGGTTTACAGCTAGATGGCAATATTTATGCAGTTCAGCACAACACACACAGATTTCAGCAAACTCTCAACAGTGGGTTTATTCATTTCCCCACTAAATGGGGGAAAGGGGAAGGGGGGTGTATGCACACGTGCGTGCGTGCGTGTATGTGTGTATGATCAAGTCTGTTTGCATGAGTATGAATGTTTATATATAAACATTTGGGTATATTTATATTGTATCAGTCTTTGTATATTTCTATGAGGGTATATGAGAGTGTATGTATCAATATCAATGAGTAGGCATGTAGTATGCATGTGTGTTTGTGTGTGTCTGTGTGTGTGTGTGTGTGTCTGTGTATATATGTACGGATGGACAGACTGATGCACGCATGCGAGCACACGCACACTCACACATGCATGTATGTATGTGCATGTATGTTTGGTATGTTTGTTTCGTGAGAGTGAGAATGAGTGAGTGAGGAGTTAATGAGTGAGTGAATGCATAACTGGGTGTGTGCCCGCATGCATTCGTCATCCATATTTTTGCATTTTTTTTTCCATTACATGCTTTATTGATAAAATTCAATTTATGTGTGAAAGAAGGGCCCAATTTGTGGCCTTTTGAAAATAAAGTTAGTTCATTTGTTCGTTCATATTATGCTGTGATATTCAGTCTGAAGTAGAGAGAACTTCTTTTCCTGATGTCATTTGAGGTTTCTTCAGTCTGAAGCCTGGAGACATTTTTAAAATAATTTTTTTACATTTTTCAGTTTGAAGATGAATGTGAAGATGTCAAAAATATCACTTTTTATAATTCTAGATTTAGGACCTTTTCATTTCAGGGGACTCCATGGGAAAGTGATCAAGCTGTTTTTCCCACATTGTGAAGGTCATGGATTCAATTCACAGACACATTGAGGTTCATGGATGCAATTTAATTTTAACTGAGATCCCAGGATATTGTCACCAAAGCTGATCCAGGCATATTTCCGTGGTGTGTGTGCATGGCATCCTGATTGCCATGATGCGCCTCCTGGCTGGATGCCTTCGACTTCAATATTTAATTTTGCTAGGGTAGATTGTGATCATACTCGAGAAGCTGTCTGGTTTTACGGCGCCAGATACTGGCTATTACCCCTTCTCCTGTTGGTTTAAAAAGTTTCGCCACGAGAAGGTCAGGAGTTAGACTTTTGCTGTCAAAGGTGATGAATGCACATGCCTCAGGGATATGAGGTGAGAGTTAAGAACTTATCCTCAACCCTTCCCCCCTTCAGCTATGACAGCAATTTAAGTTGTGCTTTGTACAACACTATTGGCAGGTCAGCTAGCTATTCTAACATGGCCAAAATACCTCAGCTTTCGGGAGAGGATGCTGTTTATGAGCCAATTATTCTTAATGTTCAGGTCATGCCGGGTGTCGATGTTTCTCTTCTTCTTGCTCTGCGGCACAATCTAAGAATTTTTGTGAATGGTTGAAAAAAAACAAAACAATGATAAATTGTACTGTTTCAGCCTGCTCCACCAGAAACCAAACATAACTAGCCAGGATATTGAAGACAACTTTGATGGTAACATTTGTCGCTGTACGGGATACAGATCCATCCTGGATGCTATGAAGTCTTTTGCTGCAGATGCAAACATCCCGGGTGCCAAAGCTGTTGATATTGAGGTTTGTCCTGTACTCATGCAATGGTTAACTTTTTATTTCCTATTCTTTGCAGTTGGCGGTGTCCGTGGCTTAGGCATTGCCAGTCCGACTCGTAATTCCAACATACTGCGATCAAAACCCACTGCTGGCTGTGTGGGTTTTTAATCATGGTATGGGGTCTCGCAGGTCGACCCAGCCTAAAATAGGTACCAGGATGGATGTCCTAGGGAAAAAAAGATGGACGGTGTAATGCTGACCACATTACCCACCTAGTGCCGATTGGTCTGTAAAATTATGGGTGCTCTTCCCAGATGCCCTATGCGCCTAGGATGCATGAAAAGGAATCTTTACTATCCTTTGCAGTTGTTGATTTAAATGATCAGGTACACCACATCATTATTTTATGCAGTCTTATTCAGAACTTAACCCAGCAACGGAGACAACAGAGACTAGGCCGTCGACTAACAGTAGATTGTTTCCTGCAAGAGTTCCGAAACTCAATTTTCTATGAAAAAAATAGACCCCATAGCCCCAAACAACCATGCCGTGAAAGGGGACTTAATAGGGTTTTGCTGAAATCAGATGTTTTGGGCCCAAAGATACATATAGCACAGCCTACCTGTATTTGTACATGTCGTAATTGTAACAGACTCTGAAGGCATGCTAAGAAAGGTGAAGACAGGGATGCTTCAAGCAGAGTGGCAAGCTTCACTAGGAAGGTCTCGGGTAGTGAGTATACTTTGGATCTTTTCTCCAGGCTATGCCCGCGTAGTGAGTAATAAACAGGCAGACACATTGGCTGGATCTGCACCACTGGGTGGTGAATTGATACATGACAAGGCAGATGTGGTCAAGACCCTTCGGGAACAGGTAACGATGTCAGTAGAGAAACAAGATTATTATGGCCTGGAGAGAATGAGGCACCTGGGTGTAACCAGAGGGTCTGGCCGGCTCACTAACCTCATAGGAAAGGCAAGACAGACATATAACCAGATTGTGACCGGTACCATCAGTATTGGGACTCTGCACTGGCTGCTGAAGATGGGGACAGAGCACACATGGGAATGCCCCGAGTGCTGTGATGTCAATTCTTGACTCAACCCAGCAGCCTAGCTGTAAACCACAACATAATTTGCCAAATGTCATTTGAAGGGTAAATGCAGAAGAAAAAAGAAGATGGTTGTCTTTTGCAGCTAGAGCTTTTTAGGATGAGCCGAGGTAGCCTATCCGAAGACCAGTCCTTCCCTTAGTCACTTTCTACAGAATGTATGTACCAGTCCTACTCATCCTCTTGAACGAAGAGACACAGATGAGTATAATTTACTTTGCACATTAGAGTCCTATGTAGTCACTTCATAGTTAAAGCATATTTGTGTATGTGTACTGTGTTGTTCTTTCTGTGCAGATGAAGGCGGATCGCCGCAACATCCTTTGTTTGTTTATTGTGATCAATTTTGTAAAGCTAACATAAACTAATTGTTCTTTCTTACCCCCTTTTTCTCTTCCCTATAATTTCCTACCCTATAAAACTTACAAAATGTATGGGAGGATGCTTCAATTCTTTGCTTATGCTAAGGGCCTTAGTAACATACAGGCAATTGTGTGCAGTGTTCTAATTTATCAACGTCTGTGACTTAAGAACGCAGACATTTGGTCTTACGCTGGTTTTGACATTGGGACTGAGAGCTGACCGTTCAGTAAGCATTGGCAAAATACTGAACGAAAACTTTGCCTAGAAAAACTACTAAAGCCACACACACACAAAATTAGGGGGGTGGTTCTGCAGCATCCTGTAAAGAATACCCTACTAACTTTAAATTTATTTACTAAAAATATGTCATTGGTCGAGGTTCCAACTTCTCTTCACATGTCAGCCTATAACTGCTCTGTTCCAGTGCCAGTGGAATCCACACAAAATGTGTCAGCATAGGCACACACAACTCAAAGGATGGGGAAAACGTATACAAGTGGACAGCAGTGCTTACCAGACAACTACATCAAGCATGACTATGGGGAAGGCCACTCCTTCTAGAGCACTACCATGGGCAGCAGAGCAAACATCCACACAGGCAGTAATTGTATCAGTCTCCGTGAACATGCTCCAGAAGATAGCAACAGGCAGTATGCACTCTGAATGGGTGGAAAGCATTAAGAAATTGCACTTAACCTCCCTCACCTGGATCTAAACACCGGGTCATGCTGGTGTAAAGCTTAATGATGGAGCA
The DNA here is from genome assembly GCA_905116865.2 of Candidula unifasciata. Lineage (NCBI taxonomy): Eukaryota > Metazoa > Mollusca > Gastropoda > Stylommatophora > Geomitridae > Candidula > Candidula unifasciata. The sequence goes on from CAJHNH020000628.1 coordinate 223,975, forward strand.
GACAAACTTAAAAGCAGCATGGACAGAGCAGATATCATCAGTGCTGTATGAACTGGGCTAGTGGTTAATGACAAATTGACACTAACACAATTGCGTGACATGGGAGTAAAGCATGGTTAAACAGGCTGCTTTTAAGGCTGAGATAGGAGACATTATAAAAAACCACCAATAGGGACAATTATTAGAAGTACCCTGAAAATCATGCTGCATCAGAGGACATATCAGACATGGGAATCCCAATGTGCAATGACATTGATTATAACATAACATACACAAAATGTTTTTCAACATTCTATCTGAAAACTATTGAAAAATATGTCACTTCCAGCAAAATCTTTAAACTTGCACATGCAAAGTAATAATGTAGAAGGTATCTGTCAGATGTGCCAACACTTACGGTCCCACACCAACATTGCAGCTCACTGTTGATGCTCCAGGTCAGTCACAGAAGCCAGCAAGTACACACCATTTTGAACTGAACCAACCATCCGCCATTTGAGTGCAGGCACCAACACACTGCGGCCACAAAGGAAAAAATATTCCACATGAAATCCACAGCTCACAGTGTTGTATCAAACACTCAACTCGGTAGCTGGGTGACAGAACTCGTAAAACTCCTGATCCAGAAATGGGGAATTTATATCAGCAAAACCTAGCCCGAAACAAATTACCTTTCAGAGCAACAGTGGTCTGTTGGCTATCGGCACCCAAAAAGTTGACTTACTATAATATTGAAATATTTCAAATGTTTTAACAGAGGCTAAAACACTAAAAACAATTGATTACAAACATCAGAAGCAGGCAGCAATTCTTTTTAAGTCACATAATGAGAAGGGGATAGCTGGAGTATGCTGTAAAAACCCATGAAAGAAACAAATGCAGACATGACACATTCAGTGCATGAATAAGGAAGGGGCTTTGAATTTGAATGTGCCAAGTCTTAAGAGACAGTCTACATTCTTTGGTCACATAATGAGAGGGAGAAAACTGGAGTACATCATCATGGAAAGTTGGAGGGGAGGAGAGGCAGAGGGAGACCAAAAGAGAAGATGCTGGACAGTGTGACATCATGGCATGGAGGATTGTCTGTATCAAAATTGTTGAAAGTACATGAGACAGAAGGTTGTGGATAGAGATGACTACCAACAACACCACATGGCATGGACTTTGAGAAGAAGAAGTTCAACTTTCTCATGTTAGTCCATTTGTTATAAATTATTGTTATAAAAGAAAAGATGCTGGACAGTTTGACATCATGGCATGGAGGATCGTCTGTATCCAAATTGTTGAAAGTACATGAGACAGGAGGTTGTGGATAGAAATGACTACCAACACCACCACGAACGAACGAACGAACGAACGAACAAACTTTATTTTCAAAGGGTTACAAATTGGGCACGCAGGCCCGTCTGACATTCGGCCCTTCTAAGTACTCATTTTTCAGAGTACTAATACCTGTTATCAATAATGGGATAATAATAGCATGGAGGATCATCTGTGTCTAAATTGATTGAAAGTATACGAGACAGAAGGTTGTGGATAGACATGACTACCACCAACGCCACATGGCATGGACTTTGAGAAGAAGAAGTTCCAACTTTCTCATGTTAGTCGGTTTGTTATAAATTTTTGTTATAGTTATTGTTATATTTAGAACTATTCAGGTTGTGTGGAACTACTGTGCTGTCATTTATATTACGCCCCTCATTTTCTCTCACTTTCAGCAAGCATGATTATTTTCATACCAGAACACCGGTATAACAAGGATTTCATAATGATAAAAGCAGTTAAAACAAAATGTAAATGTTACATTACGACTAATTATGTTTTGTCACCCTCTGAATTTTGCCAGCCCTAAAATGTTATCACTGTGTGCAGCTGCATGTGTTGCACAATTACTTTCTTCTTCACATTCACCGGCTGTAAACCCCGTTAGAAAAGTTCTGGTCCACTTTTGGACTTTGGTTTTGTTCCAGAACTTGAGTTTTGCATGCACATCCATTTTACAGATCTGACTTATTTGTATGCAGACTGTTGGTTTCCCATGTCTCAAGCAAATGCAATCTGATGTCGAACGATACACCTCTAATAAGTCAGTTTTTTTTTTAACTCCGTGCTTGTAAGGGATGGGGGAGGGGGGGTCAGTGGGTCTTTTCTATTAGCCCCCCAAAATGGGACCCCAGGCCCACACAGGAACAACAATAAATATGGCCATGGTTATATTTATAATTTATTTTGTAGGATCTGAACAAGAACCTGTGTCCGCGCACTGGTGATCCATGCTCAGGTGACCATAGCTGCAGGGTAGGATCCCGTGCCCTCAGCATCCAAATACAAGGAACCAAGTGGAACAGGTAACCCTGAAAGTTGTTGTTGTTGCTCATCTAGAAGTTCACATTGAGAGAACTAGAATATATTTTTAGTGTACATTGGGAGAATTATACTGTTTGTTATTTTTAGGCAGCATTGAGAGAACTATACTGTTATTACTTTTTTTTTGAGCAGTTAATATTGGAGAATTAGACTGTGTTAGATAACCAGCATTTAGAGAATTAGATTATAATTTTGTAATTAATTTGTTAGCATTGAAAAATTAAAATGTGTTTTACTATTTCAGGTTGCATTGAAAAAAAAATGAAAGTATATTTTACTACTTAGACACTTAGCATTGGATAATTAGAACGTATTTTACAAAGCAAGGTAGTTGGAGTTGAAAAATTAGGATATATTTTACTAAGCAAGGTAGTTAGAATTGAAACATTAAGATGTATTTTACTAAGCAAGGTACCTAGAATTGAAAAATTAGGATGTATTTACTAAATAAGGTAGTTGGAATTGAAAAATTAGGATGTATTTTACTAATTAAGGTAGTTAGCACCTACGAATTATATAATTTACTGATTGAGGAAATTAGAATAGAACTGCAGTAAAAGATTTTCTGTTGTTGTTGTTCAGTTGAACCTCCCTTCATTTAATTAGTGTTTGCCGGCTGTAAATTCTGGCGAAAAGTTGTGGTTGTTTCTCAACTTCTGAACTTTGGTCTTGTTCCAGAGCTGGTTCATCTGTATGCACTGTTGGTTTCTTGCCTCTCAAGCAAGTGCAGTCAAAGAAAACACCCCTTATTATTAACTTTTTATGACGTGCTGCTTAGTGGGGAAGTGAATCTTTTCTTAAGCCCCCAAAATAAAAATAGTCACTCAGTCAGTAGCCCGTCCTTTGCAGAACCTTGCTTCTATAACAATCTTCCAGAAAACATCTCAATCCCAAGCAAGATGTCCTGCGTCCGATACACTCATCTGGAAGTCATCCGCCACATCCTGCAACCATCTTTCTTTTTGGCCTTCCTCTTCCTTTCTTTCCAGGCATATACCGCTCCATTAATGTTCTCTCTGAACTTTCATGACATTTCAAGTGACCAACAATTTCAGTTTTCCTGGTTTTATCGTCTTTAAAAGACAACTAATAGCCAACCTTCTTCAGTATTCAATTCTTTAAATAAACAGAGTGCCGATCACAATACTTTCTGTTAGTTGATTAATTCAATTCTTTAAGTATGGATTTGATCTTTTATTTACCCGTGATATTCTTAAACCTCGTCTATAACATGTTTATTCAATTCAAAATAGTGCCTTTGGTAAAATCAAACTTCTAAGAGTGTCCGTTTTTGTGTGTAAAAGATGCTGCACAAGTGAGGTAATAGTCAGAGAGCTGTTTCTGTAATCTGGCTAGATTGATGGTATTCCACCTGTTGATAGAACTTAATGTTGAATTAATGTTGAATGTTGAACTATGGGACACACCCACAAGCACTCCGTCTCCATCTTCAGCTGCAGTTGAAGATGTACAAGAGATACTCCGGTAATATGTATGTGGTATACACTTGCACTGCCTACTATTGCAGATAGGCTCAAAGTTCTGCAAGAAAAGTAATATCTGAGTTTAGCTACAGACAAGAAGCACCTCCTGCATGCAGTCCTTGGTAGAGCTTAAGGTCACCAACTGAAAAGATGAATGTCTTGGATGGCGCAAGCTGAAGACACAATTAGACATGTGTGCAAGCTTGATACATTTGGGTGATGAGAGGAGTGGTTCAGAGTGTCCTAGCAGGGATCAGACTTATGTAGGGTTCTAATCACTTTAGACTGAGTGAAGGGGCTGGCCAGAGGCAGAATCAGAATTTTAAGCTTCAAAGTTATGTTTGCTTCTGACAGTGCTTTACTAATGCAGTTATCACATATGGATGGTTTTGTACAGTTTCGCTGCCTTAGCTACTGAGTTTAGTGCTTGGTGCAGCCCTGTGAGCTGTGTTTTTTGTGTGGAAGGCCTTTCGTTTGTGCAGCTTTTGTGTAAGGGTGTTTAATATGGCTGCTAGCCGGTTTACATGTGAGCTGGTGATATACTTTATGAAGTAATTCTAAGTGTGTATAGTCAACTTTATCCTGCCTGACTGTTTCCATCAATGACAAACTGTCTTTCTGGTGGCAGCTGTTGGCATTGGCATTTCTGGCGGCAGCTGTTGGCATTGGCAATTCTGGCAACTGTCATCTGGCAACTGTCATATTCATTTACTGCCTGCACATATTTCTGGATTGTGCTGAGACTGCTTGTTTGTTCACCAGTTTCTCAAATGCAACAGTGAGGGACATTTCATTTGATTTTTTCACTGGCACAGGAACGGAGCAAGTATGGGGAAGCCAGATTGCGGTGAAGTTGAAACCTCGACTAAGGTTAAGAGAATCAGAATTGATCGAACTAAAGACGTAGCAAGTATACTAATGAGTGAAGTGGAAACAGAATTATGTTTGGGGAAAAGGAGCAGTAGCAGCATGAGTGATGTTGTTTTGAAGCACACGAGACATGATTTGCAGTTTTATAGCAAAATCCTTTGACAGCCAGAATATGTAATCTTACTGTTTTGAAAGTGGCCAAAACACATAGACAAATTATCATAACCCAGAGACTAAAATCATGTTTTAGCCATGCTGTGAGGAATGGGAAATGGAACATTTAACAGTTGGAAAGCTTTATGGAAATAGATATTAAGAAAACATTTAAAGAATTTTCTTGATGATCCTTTGTCATGGCATGGAGAAGTGTCAAATGTATGCACGCCATTTGAAAGTGTAATTTGCAAATCATAATCATCCACCCTTGTCTGCAAAGCAATTGGTGATGATGGTGATGATGATGATGATGATGATGATGATGATGATGATGATGATGATGATGATGATGATGATGAGGATGATGATGATGACAGTTAAGCATTAAAATGTCTTCTTCTTATACCCTTTATTTCCCAATAGAGAATAGGCCCTGAACCACCTAACGCCAAGTCATTCTATCTTGTGCTATTGCATGCAGCTCATCCTTTGTCCTCTGCATCCTTTTTTAAATTCACACTCTAGTTTTCTTTTCCATGTGTAGTGTGGTCTTCTTTTATTTCTGTCTTTATGCGTTTCAGCTGAAAGCCCTTCTAGTTATATTGTTCTCAGGTTTTCTCAGAGTGTGACCTATCCAATGCCAGCATCTTTTCCTCACCTAAAAATTCAATGGAATTTGTATAGTTCTCTGTGTGTGAATTAAAAATGTGGCAGAACTACAATGGCTATGTCTGTAATTGATTGTTAGCAAGATAAAGGAGTAATAAATATCATGTTCAATATTTTAGACCAGTATCGCTGAGTGACCTGAGTGTTCTGCTAAAGACTAACATAGACAAGAAAGTGAAGCTGTTCTTTGGGAACACGGCATCAGGTCAGTCATAATCCTAAGTACAATTCTTTTTTCTTTTTCAGAATAAAAAAAAAAAATAAAAAAATAATGAAATTAAAAAAGCACCCTTTTCATGCCAGTGGCGTACCAGGCAGAGGAGCGGCTGGCTGAATGGTTAACACAGCTCTAACGTGGGAGACCCGGGTTCAGATCCTCAGTAAGGTTGATGGTGTCTTTTTCTGTCAGGGGTGTTAAAAAAAACCTGCGCAGTCCGTGGCAACAGTACTTGCCTTGTGGCCCTAAATACTCAGTCTTATAGACGCACCCCCTCCCCCATATCTACACCCAAAAAGTGGTAAAAACTGGCAGTAACTGGCAGTTTCCCCCCGCCTATATTAGCTATATGAGCAGTTTGGCCACTTTGGATGTTTTACATCCAAATTTAGATGTTTTCCCTTATATAAATAAATATACAACATGCGATATTAACCGCATTGCGGAAAACCCCCGTAACCTTGCGCCAGAGTAACATGGCTCAAGGTCGACCAATAAGAAATGAGCTTGTGTGTAACACTGTGTAAATCGGGAGACCAACGTTAGTTTTACAGCTGCTTCCATAAATGATGAACTGCATTTTTAGTTGTCAGACTATTTGTGTCGGAACTTCTGACTGCTGCCGTATGCTTTGAATGCTTGTGTATGCTGTAGACTTTGCTGAGACTACAACTATAAATAAATACATATAAATTCTTATCGCAAGGGACACATTCTGTGTGGTTTCTTTCTCACAGAAACGGATCACCTATCGGATAAGATTATATAGATTCTTGCTACTGAAAACACAGGAGGTTTGGAAACGACATGATGTTTAAGAGAATGGAGAAAGAGAAGCAACAATAACATTCATAATATATTTAAATCACCACTAATTACTGGCATCATCAGGGATAATAGTCTGCAATAGTAATAAGTAGTAAGTAAGTATGTTGTACCCCACCAGGACATCAGATGGAAGACAGAGGAAAATGTTTGGGTTCCGGGGCCCTATTATAGGGAAAACAAGAATAGATCCATTGCCTACCCAAAAGCATGTCGTAAGAGTTGACTAATTGAGAGCTTCCTTTGAAGTCGGAGTGCATCTGCTGGAGAGACAAGGAACCAACAGTCTGCACACAAATGAGTCAGATCTGTAAAACGGATGCATATGCAACACTCAAGTTCTGAAGTGGACGAACAACAAGAACTTTCCGTCGGAGTTAACAGCCGGTGAATGCAAAGAAGAAAGAAGATAAACAGGTCACTAAAGGCCAGTCAGGAAAGTGAGATTTATGAAGAATTGGAACTAACCAGAAGTGTTGGTTGCGGGGCTTATTAGGGCAGAAAGGTGAAACTATTCGGTTGTTAGGTAAAGGTAATTATGTATGAATTAACCAGTATACATTTCTTGGTTTATGTGAAACATATAAGTTAAATATTTTATTCCCATTTTTGCAATTACAGGAATTTTCAAGAATGAAGGACCATTTGACGTATACATTGACCTGCACAGTGTCAAGGAGATATATTCTTTCCAGGTATTCGAACACGACTAATGTGCTGTTTCACAAGGAAATTAACTCTAATAGTATAGTAGCGAAACTTAGATTCTTTCATTCTTCTTCTTCTTCGCATTCAACTCTTGATACACTGAAATTTGTTTGTTTCTCTCCAGGTTCTCAACAGTTGTGATTCTACCATACTATCCTCCACTTTTTTCGTCTTCTGCCTTTTATCCCCTAATGGAGCATAGGCCCTCAAATAACTCACACCAAATCATCCTTTCCTTTGCTGTTGCTTGCAACTCACCCTTTGTCCTTATTAAAGTCACTCTCTAGCTCCCTTCTCCAAGTGTTTTTTTGTGTGTGGTCTGCCTTTATTTATATGCCCCTGTGGTTTCCGGTGCAAAGTCATTCTACTCGTAGTTATTTTGTTTCTCTCCAAGAGCTCATTAGTAGTAATTCTATCATACTGTTTAATTCTCTGTTTTTCTGAGCAGCCATCAGTTTTTAGAAAATAATTAACAGTGATTCCATTACAGGTGAATGAGGACAGTGTTAGATTTGGTGCGGCCACTTCTCTGACAACCTTCATGAACCAGCTAAAAGCCAACCAGGAGAAACCTGGGTTCAAATACTTCTCTGCTTGTCACAGGCATCTCAAGGTTATTGCCAACATCATGGTTAGGAATGTAAGTATATGTGTATGAAGCTATTGGCATGAACAAATATATTAAGCTATGGTTAGGAATGTAGGTATCTAAAAATTAAGGTTTTTGAACAACGGATCAACATCATGGCACATGGATGGTAATACATAAGTGCTCTGTTCTTCTTCTTACTCAAGTCTGAGTCCAAAAAAGCTAAGCACAGTGCACAGGCTCTGTAGCTCCGGCGAGGATCCTGAAATACTTTAGGTAGATTTTAAACTCTTTTCGATGTCTAACTGCCAAGGGATTTTTTGTGTGTGCATGCGCAACAATGCACACGGGCGTCCGAACTCACTACTCAGAGACCAGGGGGAATTACTAGAAGTCCAAGTCCACGTTATAAACAAAAAATACCAGCTGTTATCGGGGATTGAACACTCAAGGCAGACACCATTCCTTGAGACCACGCAGCCACTGAACTGAAGACATGTTTCAAATCATGGTTAAGAATCTAGATGTAAATAAAGTTATTGTCATGATGTATTTATCAAATCATAGTTAAAAATGTGAGTATATCAGAATAAGGTTATTATCATAAAGAATTTATCAAATCATAGTTAAAAATGTGAGTATATCAGTATAAAGTTATTGTCATGAAGAATTTACCAAATCATAGTTAAAAATGTGAGTATATCAGTATAAAGTTATTGTCATAAAGAAATTCTCAAATCATATTTTAAAATGTGAGTATATCAGTATAAAGTTATTGTCATGAAGAATTTATCAAATCATAGTTAAAAATGTGAGTATATCAGTATAAAGTTATTGTCATGAAGAATTTATCAAATCATAGTTAAAAATATGAGTATATCACTATAAAGTTATTGTCATGAAGAATTTATCAAATCATAGTTAAAAATGTGAGTATATCAGTATAAAGTTATTGTCATGAAGAATTTATCAAATCATAGTTAAAAATGTGAGTATATCACTATAAAGTTATTGTCGTGAAGAATTTATCAAATCATAGTTAAAAATGTGAGTATATCAGTATAAAGTTTAGTCATGAAGAATTTATCAAATCATAGTTAAAAATGTGAGTATATCACTATAAAGTTATTGTCATGAAGAATTTATCAAATCATAGTTAAAAATGTGAGTATATCACTATAAAGTTATTGTCATGAAAAATTTATCAAATCATAGTTAAAAATGAGAGTATATCACTATAAAGTTATTGTCATGAAGAATTTATCAAATCATAGTTAAAAATGTGAGTATATCACTATAAAGTTATTGTCATGAAGAATTTTTCAAATCATAGTTAAAAATGTGAGTATATCAGTATAAAGTTATTGTCATGAAGAATTTATCAAATCATAGTTAAAAATGTGAGTATATCAGTATAAAGTTATTGTCATGAAGAATTTATCAAATCATAGTTAAAAATGTGAGTATATCACTATAAAGTTATTGTCATGAAGAATTTATCAAATCATAGTTAAAAATGAGAGTATATCACTATAAAGTTATTGTCGTGAAGAATTTATCAAATCATAGTTAAAAATGTGAGTATATCACTATAAAGTTATTGTCATGAAGAATTTATCAAATCATAGTTAAAAATGTGAGTATATCACTGTAAAGTTATTGATATAAAGAAATTTATTAAGTTAAGAATGTAGGTATATGAAAATTACCTCTTTTGAGTCCCAGGGGGTTCAGTATCAGAGTCCCAAGGGTTAGTCAAGAGAGACGTAAAATTGGTGCATCTTGCGTTCATTGGGCTTCTAGGTAGGAACCTATAAACGTATGATGCGTTCCTTGGAACTGAAAGGGTTAAGTAACTGAAATGAAGACATGCATCAAATCATGGTTAAGAATGTAGGTATACATAAAGTTGAAGCAAGGGGAACACACTGATATAAATATCTGTATAACTTGACAATATGGCCTGGGAGGGACAAGAACACAGATATGATTATGGTGATGGCCTATGTTTACTATCATGGCACATTTTCAGGTCATATGAAATTATTAACTGAATAATTTACCTGCTATGTTTGGTCAATAAAAGGTCATATTTGGGGGAGAAAAGAATAGACCCCCCCCTCCCCCCACTCCACCCCAACCCAAAGAAGTACGCTGTAAAAATATTACTAATTTTGGGTGTTTCTTTCAAAATCAGAGTGCGTCTGTCTGAGAGGCAAGGATCCAACAGTATGCACACAATTAAGCCAGATCTGTTAAATGAATGTGCGCACAAAACTCAAGTTCAAGAACAAGACCAAAGTCCAGAAGTGGAGGAACAACCAGATCTTTACCCTTGGATTTTAAGATTAAAAAGGTTAAAGTCGAGAGGATCGACTTCATTGCACCGGGTTGGATCCCTATGGCTCAGTCTCTGTCTGCAGAATGGCTATCCACCTGCCGAGAGCATCACCCAGAGCACGAACTCCATAGCTCTGGTGATGATCCCCAGAGATATCTATAAAAATTGCATCCGTGAACTGAAGGGTGCCGCCGTTACCCTTGGAGTTTTACAGCCGGTGAATGTGAAGAAGAAGAAGGTCAGATCTTTAATGAGCTTACTTCACATGTGATTGATAGAATTGGCTGTCTTTGGTGAGGCCTGTGTTGTTAGCAGGTTTTCATGGCTGGGCGAGATCAAATGATTTTATGAACCTTTTACAGCACTCTCTATAAAATGGGATGAATTTCATGGAGTAAAGAAATTAGAGAAGTGTCTATGCACCCGCTAATATCGACAGTTATAAGACAGAAAGTTGAGTTGAGTTGAGTCAAGAATTGATATCACAGCACTTGGGGCATTCCCATGCGTGCTCCGTCCTCATCTTCAGCAGCCAGCGCAGAGTTCCAATGCTGATGGTACCGGTCAAAATCTGATTGTATGTCCGTCTTGCCTTTCTCTGAATATAGTGAGCCGGGCAGACCCTCTGGTTACACCCAGGTGCCTCATTCTCTCCAGGCCATAATAATCTTGTTTCTCGACTAATTCCATTGCTTGTTCCCAGAGGGCCTTGACCACATCTGCCTTGTCATGTATCAATTCGCCACCCAATGGTGCAGATCCAGTCAATCTGTCTGCCTGTTTATTACCAACTAGGCCGGCATATCCTGGAGAAAATATCCAAAGAATGCTCACTACCCGTGTTATAAGACATAGAAGATGGTGCTATATTTGACACATTCTGAGAAAAGATAGAGAGAAAGTAACAGGCACTAAAATGGGAAATAGACGGATTAAGGAATTCTGGATGTCCAAGAGAAACCTTAAGGTGAACATTGATGAGGGAAGCCAAAGTTGCTGAACTAGATTCCATCCATGATAGAGAGGCGATTGCACAGAATAGAACAGAATGGAGGAATTGACTGCGAGCCTTATATGACATGTATTGGCACAACAGGACAGTGATGATGATGATGATGATGATGATGATGATACAGCCTGCTGGTTGGGTGTCCCTCCTACCCTGTTCTAGTTGTTTTTATACTTCATTTCAGGCTGGCTGTATTGCTGGGAACCTTATGATCAAACACGCACACAACGACTTTCCCTCTGACATCTTTACATTACTTGAAAGTCTTGGAGCTCAGATTGAAATTTACGGTAAATTAATATGAGTTTTATAAGTGTTGATTATCTCCTTTTTTTTCTGTTGCTGCTTATTGTGTTGACTTCCTTTGGATTTTTTCTCCAGGTCATACCGGTGTGTTGTGAAATGAGCAGGCAGATAGACTTACCGGTTCTTAACCGCTCGCTGGTGAATTTATGTATGACAAGCTAGATGCTGTGAGGGTCCTTTGGGAGCAAGTAAACAGTGCCGAGGCACAGATAGATCATTATGGTCTGAGGAAACTGGCGCTACGAGGAGTTAGCAGGGGATCTGGCTGAGGCTCAGCACTCAAGGCACAGGCGAAAAGGATATACAGTCACACAGTTACTGGTGCCATGGGCAACAGAACTCTTCGCTTGTTGCTGAAGATTGGGACTAAGCACTTACGGAAGTGTCCTGAATGCTATGCTGTCGATTCTTAATTCAACATTTGTTTGATGACTGTGTTTTGGATGGTAGCTCATGGTCATAAAACAAGCCAGGCAGAAAGCCTGTGCAGGATACTGGTGGAATCTGGTAATCTGGTAATCCTAGTTTCAGCTTCATGCACTCAACTCAGAAGCTGGGCGTCGAAACTATATCCTTCCAGTCTACAAATGGAGCAAAAATGCAACGGCCACAGTCGTGCCTAGCGTTCATTTTTACCTGAAGCATTATATGAGGGTTAATAAACGGTCACCCCAGCAGTACCCTCACTATTAGCTGGGGAAAGGACTTAGGACATTACATCCACCAGCAGGCGTCACCTCTACAACAACCTGACTGCCTTTGTTAACGACTGTCCAATTCACAAAGCCAACAGCGCATGCAGTTCTTTCACAAGTTTTAGCACGAAGGAGACACCTTGAACTTGGAAAGGGATTTTTGCTATCTAACTGACTGGTTTTATTTGTAGGGTCTCTGAAGTCCTTTAAACTACGGCCGGTAGACAACAGTAGATGGCCGGTTAGTAGGAGTTCTATCCCCTTGCTGCAGTGCAATTACGGAGTGGAAAGGGGGGAACGAAATAAATGACATTACTGTGTGTTGGCGATAGACAGCGTGCACTGCCCTGCTATAATCATACGGTTAAGGTTTGGGTTAGGGTTTGGGTTAGGGGTAGGGTTAGGGGTAGGGTAGGGTAGGGTTAGGGTTAGGGGTAGGGTAGGGTTAGGGTTAGGGTAGGGTAGGGTAGGGTTAGGGGTAGGGTAGGGTTAGGGGTAGGGTAGGGTAGGGTAGGGTTAGGGTTAGGGGTAGGGTAGGGTAGGGTTAGGTTTAGGGTAACACATGTAACGTCGAGAACTTACCCATAATGACGGCCGCTAAATCTGATAATTTTGAGACAGGAGTTCCAAAAAGAGGCCGAAAATGTGCTGCTTGTGGCAGTGGTGCCATTGAAATTCTGCTAAATGTGAAGGCAATAGCGCCCGGCTAGTGCCATATTGGTGCCGAATTTTGCGTTTCAGTAGCATCCAGAGCCCTTCAATCGTTTGGGTGTGGATGTCACTGTGGGCGACGTCAACGAAGTTGGTCAGCTCTCATCTATGTCAACCACGACAGATCTGCTGGTCGCATCAAGTCCTCCCAACTCCACCGTGTGTCTCAACATCCAATTATAGCATTCCTGCCGGAAATAAGTGGTGTAGTTTACAATGGTGGCCCAGGTCGTGAGTCTCTCGAAGACCATGACAGTCGTCGAACTGACACCGTAGAGCCAATAGTACATCATCATGAGTATTTTCTCGGTTGGCATATCGCAGTTGGCAAAGAACGTCGACGTCACTTTGTTTTGTGATTCGTGCCTTTTCCACTCTGTAATTGCACTGTAGCCAAGGGACTGAACTCCGACTAACCGGCCGTCTACTGCTGTCTACCAGCCGTAGTTTAAAGGAGAGCCTGTTATTTTATGTTTTGTTATCACAATCGACGTCACTGCACATTGGGCATACCCATGCGTGCTCAGTCCTTCGAAAGCAGCAGCCACTCCAAAGTACTTCTACTAATTGTTCCCATGAGAAGCTGGTTATATCGTATCCTTTCTCGGCCTCGAATCTTTATTTTATGCATGTGGTAGTTGAGAGGGCAGTGTCCTGTTCGTAGACTGAAAATTGTTGTATATTGCTTTCTGTTGAGTCTGCTGATGGGGTCTAGTGGATGTTAACTGTTAGTTTGTTCTCTCCACAATCCCTTGTATTTTCCTTTGATAAGTGTTCTGATTTCTGGTAATGACAATGAATGGGGGTGTCTGCTAACTCATTTCCTGGTATGCCGCAGTGAGCCGGGATCCACTGGAGAACAATTTGATTGTTTTCTGTGAGTCTGAGTGGCCATTCTGCATTGTTGATTGCAGACATTTGTGCATGTTCCCTGGTAGTAACCGTGCACATGTGCAACAATGTTAAATGAAGATGCATGATGTTATCCTGAGAGTTCAAAACCCTTACTAGTAAACTACAAACATTCATTCAGCAGTGCTTGTACCAAATTTTTGACATATGATATGTTATGTTATGTTATCGGAAACGACATCACTGCACATTGGGCATTACCATGATGCTCAGTCCTCTGATGCAGCAGCCATTCCAAAGAACTTCTACTAATTGTTCCCATGAGAAGCTGGTTATATTGTCTCCTATCTCGGCCTCAAAGACGGCATAGACGTGCTTCACCATGCTTTACTCCCATGTCATGCAATCGTGTTAGTGTCAGGGATTCCTCATTATCCACTAGCCCAGTCCGTACAGCATTGACAATATCTACTCTGACAAAGGCTTCTTCCCACATGCCTTAGTGCAATGCTTGCCAGTTGGTCCGCTTGCTCATTTACCTTTACGCCTGCATGACCAGGTGTGTAGATCCAGGTGAGGGAGGTTAAGTGCGATTTTTGAATGCTTTCTACAGATGTTAGTTTTTCATTGTGCTTTAGGGAGGTATGGCACTCACTTCCCAAGATGATGCCCATTATAAGGCCAGGGATAAAGTTTCTCCTCTCTACAGAATTTTTCAGACCTTCAGTCACAAGGATGTATTACCTAAGTCAGTGATTCTCAAACTGTGCACCGCGATGCCCCGGGCAGCCATGACCTCTTCACATGGGCGCCACGAAATATTCAAAGATACATGAGTTGAATTTTTTTCTTTAAATCCCTTACGTACAAATAGTCATACTTTTACTTAGGTTAGGGCACTGTGGACAAATTTTAAATGATAAAAGGTGCCACAACTAAGAAAAATTTGGGAAACACTGACCTGAGTTGTTCTTCAATAGACAAAGTGAAGTTGTTGAATGAATGAATCAGTGAAAGATTGAATGACTCAAGAACTGACGTCACAGCACTCAAAACATTCTCACACATGCTGTGTCCCCTTCCTCGCTAGCCAACAAAGAATTCCCTTACTGATGGTGCCATTTTCAACCTGGTTAACTCTTTCAGTCCCAAATCAATGTATGATGTGTTACTGACTATTTATCACATTTCTTCGAACATCACATCAAGCGTCATCTTATACAGCAAGTGGTTAGAGTTTTTGTGGCAATATTTTCCTACAAAACCGTATGGGACCAAAAAAGTTAAAAGCCCACCTGTCCTTTCCTCTGCAGGTTGAAGACTTATGAGTACAAGTTCTGAAAGAAAGTCTCGCTTGTCCCTATTATTTTCTTTATCACTTTTTCAGTATTGTATAGTAGGTAACCATCAGTCCTGGGGGAGCATAGATTTGTACCGCTGGTTTGGGAACAGCATCTGCTGTAACTGTGAAGTCCAATGTGGGAGTAGCAGTCTGTGCTGATTGTCCACATAAAACGTTGATACTCTGTCGTTCTGAGGCTGGTTTTCTCTCAGGTGTCACCTCACGGTAGCTTGCTACGTCTGGCCTCTTGCTAATCCGTCTTTTACTGGCTACCTTTATCAGATTGGTCTGCGGCTGATATTTCTCAAGTGTTGTATTCACATTAGAATGTTTGCACTGTTGCAGATTGCCTGACATCTCAGACTAAAAAATCAACTTTGTTGGATTTCTTGAAGACAGAGATGGTTGGGAAAGTGATTTTGGCTGTGGACTTGCCAAAAGTAGATGATGACGTAGTATTTAGATCATTCAAGATAACACCAAGATGGCAGGTTTGTGTTACACTGTCGTCATATTGTCTTCAACCTTTACCTTTTTTCTCCATGTCGATTCTAAGGCCCCATTGGGGATGGGGTAGGGGGAATTGGAGGGGTGGGGGGAGCAGCCCCATTGTTTCCTAACAAACATAATGTAGGAGGTGTTTTCTTCAAAGTAGGAGTGCATCTGCATGCAGTTAAGCCAGATCTGTAAAACGGATGTGCACACACAACTCAGTTTTAGAATAAAAGTGGATGAACAACAGAACTTTCCACCTGAGTTTAAAGCTGGTGAACACTAAGTGTATGGGAAGGGAGCTTTAAAGTTTTAATTGAAGTTGAGAAAATCAACTTCATTGCCCTAGTTCATCCCATATGGCTCCGTTTCTCTTTGTAGATTGGCTAGACTCCTGCTGAGAGTGGCACACAAAGCGCAAACTTCATATCTCCAGCAGTGATATCGAGGGATTTCTGTAAAAACTGCACTCGTGAAACAATCAAAAGACCTTCAGAGATTGAGGCAAGGGCTTGATCTCTTTGCCACCGAGACCTTCAACAACTCTTTCATTTTTTTAAAGTTTAGTGATCAAACAGCCTATATATCACCTGAGACTATAAGTAAAGCAACAAACAGTATAAGTTTATTTAATATGCATTAATAAGAGTGATTTCCTGTCATTGTGGTAGATCGGCAGGTTTACTGTTTTGATGCGTGGCAAGTTTTGTTTTTGACAAATGTTAGATGTTGCATTTGCCTCCATATGGAGACTGAAAGAATATAGTTTCATCACCCAGCTACTGAGTTGAGTGCATGGTATAACAATGTGAGCTGCGGATTTCATTTAAAATACTTTTCAGCTTTGTCCTGTGTGGTTTGTGTTGTGAACTGCAGATACAGAAAATTGTGAGTGGCCTGTTGCCAAAGAACTTTTGGTGTCTTATGCGATTTAATTGAGTGCGCAACTACTGATCTCTTGTAACTGCTACTTCCAGGAAAACTAATGCTGGTCTCCCCAAAAACAGTAGGTCACATTCCATACATAAGTTTGTTGGGCTGGTCTACCTTCCTGCAGGTTACTGGTGTGCCGCTTTGTTTGTTTGCTTTCTGGGTTGTCTTGCATTTATGTTTTTATTCCGAGAAAGAGAATGCCTGAGACATAGGTTGCAGCACTCTCTAGGGGAAGTTGTGTTAGATCCAGTTTGTCAATGTTTTTGGAATGTTAACAGTGCTGGTGTGCTGAAATATACAACACGCGATATCAACCGCATTGTGGAAAACCCCCGTAACTTTGTGCCAAAGTAACGTGGATCGAGGTCCACCAATCAGAAGTGAGCTAGTGTGTAACACTGTGTAAATGGTAAGACCAACGTTAGTTTTACTGCTGCATCCATCGATGATGAACTGCACTTGTAGTAGTAAGACTGTTTGTGTTGGAACTTCTGACTGCTGCCTTATGCATTGAATGCTTGTGTATGCTGTTGGCTTAGCTGAAATTACAGACTGTATCAGTTTTTTTCTCAAGGGACAGTGATAGACGTTCTGTGTGGTTTTCTTGGCACAAGAGCGGAACTCCAATGGGGTGATCTGTTTACTGTGAAATTAGTACTGTGATTACCTTAGTGACTACTATAAGTAGTCTCCGGTTTTGCTGCCTGAGCAACTGAGTTTAATGCCTTTCATTTGTGCAGCGGTTGTGTCGTGGTATTCAATATAGCCGGTAGCGAGTTTACGTGTGAGCTCGTGAAATACCTTATGTAAAAATTCTACTTGTGTATAGTAACCAGCTTTACATGCCCGATTACTTCCATTACCGAGAAACTGCATTTCTGGTGGCGTCTGTTGGATTTGATGCCTCCAGCAACTAAAATACGCATTTATGCACATATTTCTGGATTTTTCTGGGACTAGTTTTTTGGTCACCAGTTTTTTTCACTTGCAACAATGGAAAACATTTCATTTGATGTTCGCTGGCACAGGAGCAGAGCAAGTACAGGGAAGCCCGATTGCTGTGATGTTGAAAACTTGACTAAGACTACGATTAGGAGTGACTTTAGTCAAGCTGATTCCAAGAAGTACTAAATACAACACAGACTAGAAAGCTCAACAGAGGGATTGTAAAAGACATGTACATATATACATAAACATTCCTACAAAAGACCTAATCAGTGGAAAAATAAAAATAAAAAATAACAACAGACAACAGATCAGATGGTTTGGACATGGGTCAAGACTACCATCAGATAGTGCACCAGAGAGAGCGCTGTCACTTAGACATAATGGCAGCTGGCAAGTATCACTTCAGAGGTCCCAGGTAGTTAGCATCCTTTGGATATTTTCTCCAGGGTATGTTGGGAAATGAGCAGGCAGATAGACTGGCCAGTTCTGCACCGCTTGGTGGATAACTGATGTATGACATGCTAGACGTTGTGAGGGCCCTTTGGGAGTGATTGAACTGTGTGGAGGCATGGATAGATCGATACAGTCTCAGGAGAATGGCGCTGCGAGGAGTTACAAGGAGATCTGTCCGGTGCTCAACACTCATAGGAAAGGCAAGACGGATATACATTCAGACAGTCAGTGGTACCATCGGAATTGGAACTTTTCGCTTGCTGCTGAAGATGGGGACGGTACGCTTATTGAGGTGTCTTAATTAAAGTGTGTGCATATATGTATCACATTCCAAGCCTGCCACCTGAGGCTCAAAGGTAGAACAGGACTAGAGAACAACAAAAAAGAAGAAGAATTAACAGAAAAATGAACAGACAAGACAACAAAAGCCTTTTTATTTGTTTCGTTAAATTAAATAGTGAGACTGATTTTATTATTACAACAAATAAAAAACTCTACACCTGAATCAAAGCAAGTTATCCAAACAGGCACCATTCATCTATGATCTGGCAAAATTGTAACTTTGGTCAGCAAATGACAAGTATCCTGCCATTTTGTGTAGCTAGTGAAAGGTGTGCTGTTACTTTTGCAGCATGGAGCCAAGGGTGAACATTGATTCTGTTTCAAACTCAGGAAAAGTGCTCTTTAGACAGTTGTATTGATGAGATAAATATATGAGGATCTGCATCTTTTATAATTTATGAAAGTTAACTTTGTTCTGAAATTTTCTTAATATGTCATCCACAGAATGCACATGCTTATGTGAACGCTGCTTTCAGAATCAAAGTGGTGGATCGTAGAATTACAGAGCGCCCCTCTCTTGTATATGGTGGAATTAATGCGGAAACAGTAAGTGATTAGAGCATCATGAATTAACTCCGGTTCTTTTGTAATATCCTACCCCAGATGACATCACGGGACAGTCCAACATTTTAGAGGGTGGTAAGACAGGGTTTCCTGGCTTTCTGTTACTTTTAATGACCCCAAAACATCTAGAACTGGCCCTAACTCCAACCCGCCTACATCCCATGAGAGAGGGCAGCCTAGGTCCCACGACTGCATGCAGCCTATCTACCACCCCCTGAAATATTAGACTGTCCCGTGGCCTGTGGATTTCCTGTGTTTGGGGTAGGATATTAAGAAAGCACCTTAACTCCCTCCGTCCCAGCTAGCTGTTGCTATAACTCTGTGTTAGGGCATTAGAAGCAGTCATTAGTTGTGAGTCTTCTGTTTGTTGTTTGTTTCTTAAAAGAAATTTTTGTTAACCCTGTTGTGTTGAGACAGTCTTTTGTTTAGTGTGTGAGCTGTGTCATCTGTTTACACTAACATGCCTGTGTGCCCATATACAGGCAGAGAAAAGGGGGTGAGGGATGATTGTCAACAAGATAGAGAGATTGTGAAAGAGACAGAGACTGTGTGTGTGTGATAGAAACAATCAGAAAAAAATAATGTGATGGGAAAGGGGAAGGGGATTCCCAGGAATCCCAAATGGATCCTTAATATGACGAGGTAGGGTGAAGGGTCAGATAAGCAAGGGGAAACATGGAAACGGGACACTTGCATATTCCTGTGTTTGCATGAACGAATGCAAGTGAAACCTGTGGGATGAGGATAAAGGTTTGAAGGTAAGTCAGTTGGTGTTTGACCGTGCGAGAGACAGGCTGCTTGAATGGAGCGACTGATGTGAACTTTGATTGTTAACTGAGAGAGGGAGGACCTGCAATGCAAGGGAATGTCTGCATAGAATTGACTGAATTGTAACATTTAGCTACTGTGAACATTTGTGGTACTGTAACCATTTGTGGTACGGTGATCATTTGTGGTACTGTGATCATATGTGTTACTGTGAACATTTGTGGTACTGTAACCATTTGTGGTACTGTGATCATTTGTGGTACTGTGATCATTTGTGGTACTGTGATCATTTGTGTTACTGTGAACATTTGTGGTTCTGTGATCATTTGTGGTACTGTGAACATTTGTGGTACTGTGAACATTTGTATTACTGTGAACATTTGTGGTTCTGTGATCATTTGTGTTACTGTCAACATTTGTGGTACTGTGATCATTTGTGGTACTGTGATCATTTGTGTTACTGTGAACAGTTGTGGTACTGTAACCATTTGTGGTACTGTGATCATTTGTGGTACTGTGATCATTTGTGGTACTGTGAAAATTTGTGGTACTGTGATCATTTGTGGTACTGTGATCATTTGTGGTACTGTGAAAATTTGTGGTACTGTGATCATTTGTGGTACTGTGAATATTTGTGGTACTGTGAAAATTTGTGGTACTGTGATCATTTGTGGTACTGTGAACATTTGTGGTTCTGTGATAATTTGTGGTTCTGTGATCATTTGTGGTTCTGTGATCATTTGTGGTACTGTGAAAATTTGTGGTACTGTGAAAATTTGTGGTACTGTGATCATTTGTGGTACTGTGAAAATTTGTGGTACTGTGATCCAGATGCAAGATCCCCAAGTGAATCCCCACATGGCAGTCTGTAGTAAACGAAGAGGGAGAACCTAGGGCATTGACTGGATGACCCATTGTTATATCACAATAAGCAGTACCAAAATCATCATTGTGTTTTGACTAAATCTGTGTGTTTATAGTTTACTTCATAACGGAGGGAAGTATAGAGTCGAGATAAGTCCAGATTGATGCAGAGAGCAACGATATCACAGTTAAGAGAACAGAAAGCAGATGGGAGTGACTGTGAACAGAGAGAGAGAGAGAGAGAGAGAGAGAGAGAGAGAGAGAGAGAGAGAGAGAGAGAGAGAGAGAGAGAGAGAGAGAGAGAGACTGTATGTGTATGATAGAAACAATCAGAAATAATTACTGAGAGAATGAAAAGGGGGTGAGGGGATGACTGTGAACATGAGAGAGAGAGAGAGAGAGAGAGAGAGAGAGAGAGAGAGAGAGAGAGAGAGAGAGAGAGAGAGATAGAGAACTTTTTTATGAGAAAAAAAATTAGAGACAAAGAAACAGAGATTTAACTACAATGAATTCTATGGTAACAGGTTCATGCTGTGAAAACAGAGGAGTTTCTAACCAACAAAACCCTATCAGGAGCTGTTGTGAAAGGTATGGTGAATTAAGTGTAACTGTTTTGTTGTGAAGATCGCTTCAGAGGTCCCGGGTGGTTAGCGCCCTTTGGATATTTTCTCCAGGTCATGCCGGTGTGTTGGGAAATGAGCAGGCAGATAGACGGTTCTGCACCACTTGGTGGTGGGGTGAACTGATGTATGACAAGCTGGATGTTGTGAGAGCCTTTAGGGAGCGAGGTCGGAGGAGAATGGCTGACACTCAACACTCAAGAGAAAGGCAACACGGATACTCAATCAGAATTAGAATCGGAACTCTTCAATTGCTGCTGAAAATAGGGGACAGAGCATTTATTGGAGTGTCCCAAATGCCACGATGTCGATTCTTAGTTCACCAGACAACATTCAGCATTTTATTGTAAAGAACTTGGGGACTTAGGTAAACATGTTTCAGGGAATGTCATAGGGAGTAAAATGAAAGTCCTTCTTTAGGCCTGCAGACATATTGGCTAGACCTATATTTTATAGTCTAATCTGCACTCTATGGGTGATGTGGTCAGTTTCACCTCGGCTGCCTTTACTTCCCACGACTTTACCTGGCACCCATTTAAAGCTAGATTGACCTGGAAGAGAATGTCGTTATTTTTAAAAAGTCCAGCTTCGTCAAGTCCTGAACCCACGACCTTCGGATCTACACCTGGGGAGTGAAGGGGGGTATTATACTGATCACATGATCCATGGAATTCCATTTAGTCGAAAAATACCATATACCCAGTACAGGGATCTCCTTGGTGAAGTGGCCAAGCCATTTGCCTTATGCTGAGAAGGTCCTTGATTCATTGAACAGCTCTGAGGCCCTACCTTTTTAAAGTACACCAGCAAATCTACGAAAATTTTGAAAAATATACACCTTTTAAATATGTCTTCTTCTTCTTTAACATTCCGAGCCCTTGAGGTTCATTGCTGCAGATATCACCTGCCTCCATACATCTTTCTGATTGGGGTGATCCATCTCCTATGAAGCTGAAACTAAGATTACCAGATTTTACCAGATCTCTCTGGTTGGTCTTCTCTTTCAAGTTGGTGACAATAAGTGTTTGCAGGTCTGTCTGGACATTTTCTCTCCATCGTTTCTTGGTCTGCCTCGTGGTCTACGACCATTCATCTCTCTTGTGTTTACATTTTTCATTTCTGTGTCATTTGACATTCTCTCAATATGCCCCAACCATTTCAGTCTATTAGCTCTCATGATGCCAGTGATCAGTGGTGATTTTAAAAATGTGGATAAGGGAAACATATGTTCATTTAATTTATAGTAAAGGAAATAATAAAAGATGTGTTTGCAAAATTGCAGACATGAAATTATGTACAATTTTCTAAAAAGCTCTGTTAAAAGAAAACTGCATTTGTGAAACAAAATGGAATTTGTTGGGGCCTCTGCAGACTGAAGCCCACAGGTGCAGTTTAGTGACCTTATGCGTTAAACCAGCACTGCTGGAGCTACACTGATTGTGCCTGGTGCGACACTTTCAGCAGGCGGCTAGCTGTTCTGGGAAGGAGAGGCTGAGCCATGTGGGATCAAACCCGGTGCAGTGCACTTTATCCTCTCATCTTTACCCTTGTTTTAATGCCCAGTGAGTTGATATCATGAAAAGGGTCCTTTAGTTATTGATTATATTGCTTTGAGGCTGCTGTGGTGTACCGGCTAGATTAGCGCCTGCCGATCTGAAGGTCATGGGTTCAAACCTGCATGAAGCCTAATTTATTTGTTTCCGTTTCCAAAAATAACTTTGCTGCCAGGTCAACTAGGCCTTAATTGGATACCAAGTAAACTCCTGGGAAATAAAGGCAGCCAGCTTATTGTTGACTGCATCCCACCTCAAGGACCAATTGGTCTGTTAAAATATGAATCTAGCTTCATATTCTCAATTGTACAGGGACCTTTACTGTGCCTGTTATATTCCTTTCCTCACAAACAAAAGCCTTGTTTGTCTACAGAAGCCCTAACTATTCTGAAAGAAGAATTGAAACCAGACAGTGACCAACTGCTCTCATCCCCAGAATACAGAAAGGATCTTTCTGTGACTTTACTATACAAGGTGACATCTCTTTTCCTCTTGTGTTTTTGTTTGTTAAAAGATTTAATTGCTGCATTTATATAATGACCTGAACATCGAAGAGAATTGGCTCATAAACAGCATCCTGTCTTGAAAGCTGAGGTATTTTGGTAATGTCAAGCATGAGGCGCAGATAGGTCATCACTGTCTAATTAGAATGGCGCTGCGAGGAGTTACCAGGGGATTTGGCCGACGCTCAACACTCAGAGAAAGGATGAGATGGATATACAAACAGATGGTTACTGGTATCATCTGAATTAGAGCTCTTTGCTTGCTGCCGAAGATGGGGGACTGAGCACTTATGCGAGTGTACGGAGTGCTGTGATGTCGATTCTTAATTCAGCATTCAACTTTCAAGGGTGATGGTGGTCTGAAGAGAAAGGTGATAGAGGGTACAGTTTCCCGAAAATGACGCAGAGGCCGACCTCTGTAAAGGTGGATGATACAAGACACTGAAGATGTGTTGGCTATGAAAGCACACAGGGCTGGCTCCCCCCCCCCCCCCCCACACACACACAACAAGCATGTTGAAGGAAATGATTAATTATGGGTATTTCTGTCAGAGTGCATCTGCCTGAGAGGGAAGGAACCAACAGTCTGCATACAAATAAACCAGATCTGTAAAATGGAAATGCCTACAAAACTCCATTTCTGGAATTAGAGCAAAGTCAAGAAGGGGATGCACAACCAGAATTATAGCCTGTGATAGAAAGAGAAGAAGAGAAAAAGGAATACACTCATGAACTTGCAAACGGCTGGTACGATTGATGGAAAGAGAACCAGGGGAAGGCAAAGGAATAAATGATACCTGGATGGCTGAGCCATGTGGTTGGCGGGAAAGACAAGAACACTGTCATGATTCCTGATTCTCGTGATTGTGTAATATGGTTTAAAAAATAAAAAGTCTTCGCTTATCAGCACAGCACATGATGATTTGAATCTCAAGTCATTTAAATGTTTCAAAGGAGATATAAAGACATGTTTATGTTTGTCATAAACATTAGAAAATAGCAGGCATCACATTTTGACACTGTTTAAAAAAATAATTATATATATATATTAGAGCTGAACCAAATATCACTATTCGGCAGAATACGAATATCAGGACCAACTATTCGGCGGAATTCAAACACGAATACGAATAGTGTATAAAATAGATCTAAAAAACCATTTATAATGTCATATGAACTCTGAACTTTTACTTCACAAAATGTAGTACAGAATAGTAAACATTTAAAAACATTTTATGTTTTGCATTCTTCAGTCAGTCTGTGGTAACTCATAACTAGGATTCAAAGTATTCTAAGTATTACAACAAGTAATTCGCAGGGGCTGCAATAGCCGATGGGGATGCAGAAGCGGATGTAACGTAACCACTATTTGTATTCGGCCCGACTGCAAGTATTTGGCCAAATACCAAATACTTCTTTGGTCCACTATTTGGTCATAAAGCGTATATGAAGCCAATGTTTGGTTCAGCTCTACTATATATGCATGATGTCTCCACATTGGAGGTCGTGGATTCAGGTCTTGATGGAGTGTGATTGTTTAAAAACAAATATAAGACCTTGGCCCCCAGGTTGAGCCAGCCTTAAATGGGTACCAGGTAAAGTCCTGGGAAGTAAAGCTAACCAGTGTGATGCTGACCACACCCATTGAGTGCTGATTGGTCTATGAAATATAGGTTTAGCCCTGTATGCTCAATAAATCTGAAAGCATGACAATGCAGGTTGGCTGCAGCGCATCAGCTGCTTCCTGTGGAAATATTATGTGGTGATGTCCAGGTCTCTTCCACAATGCAACTCTCGTACTACTGTCCAGAAGCAATGTAAAAGAGCCCTTTTCCACGCCTTCAGGCATATTGGGCATATAAGGCTAGACCAATATTTGATAGACCGACTGACACTCGATGGGTAATGCGGCCAACATCATACCGGCAAGCTCTACTTCCCAGAACTTTTACCTGGTACCCACTAATTTGGGTCGAGCTGGGAGCCAAGGCTCCATTGGGACCTAAACCCCCCCGACCTTCTGATCCATAGGCAAGCATCTAGCTGCTACACCATAGCACCCCCAATTCCCCAAATGCTGTGTGAACAGTCTTTCTCCTAAACTGTTCACCACGGAATTAAAACCATTCTCCTTGACATTTTGAAATTCTGCATTATGAGAAATGAAAAACTGGGACACGTTGTGACAACTGCAAACTTTAATGGAAAAAAGATGAAAAGGAAGACAGCCATAGAAGGCTCTGGATAACCCTCTATGAACTGATCAGCAACAGTAAAATGCTCAGTAATTGTATGTTTATAGAGTTTATTTTTGTTTTACCCTGTAGGTTTACTTGTTTTCTTTTAGGTGTTGCTCGGAATTTACAAATCAGACAACCCCAAACTGAGATCAGGCACAGAGTATCTCCATCGCCCAATCTCTTCAGGCCTGCAGACTTTCCAAGAGATGAAAAGTGAATGGCCCCTAAAGAAAGCTCTCCCTAAGAAAACTGCACCGTTGCAGGTAACTGTTGTGTGCAGTCCAGCTATCGATATGTGATGCCACTACATCACTGTGACACAATAAAAGGATGTCAGTTATGGACAAATAGTTGAGGCAATCAATTGTAGTAAATGGATGGTTGAAGAAAAGCATGTCGAAGGCTGTAGGCTCAGTGGAATGATGTTTTCCTTGGATTCAATGTGGACCTGCCTGGACTTGTTTCTAACTTCCATCATGTTGTTATGTGAGTTAGAGCACAATGATGTAAGCCACACCCACTGGAGTAAGTCGAAAGTTTACTGCAGTTCTGACAACAAATCAGTCCAGTCAGTAGTCTTGTTATCAAGTCGTTGTAGAGTTGGCTGACACAAAAGATGGCATATACTAAAGTTTGTTGAACAC
Organism: Candidula unifasciata; assembly: GCA_905116865.2. NCBI lineage: Eukaryota > Metazoa > Mollusca > Gastropoda > Stylommatophora > Geomitridae > Candidula > Candidula unifasciata. The sequence goes on from CAJHNH020000628.1 coordinate 250,046, forward strand.
ACAAGTATTTACCTTTCAGTCCAGGCTTCTCATTTTGATGAGCATGCATGGAATCATCAGTAATGTAGACTTTACAACCGCTCTCTGTTCATAGATTCAACACTGCAGCCATTCCCTTGCTTTCACGACGCAAACAACATTTATTACAAAGACAATTCTTCCTCTCAGCACATTCTGACCGCTTCCATTCCTGTCCAGAAACCAACTGCATTTCTCTCCTTTGCCCTTCCAACCCTAGGTTCCCTTTTCACAGAATGGGCTGGTAACTATTCACTCCTCCTGTGACTACTGTGTTTTTTTAGGTGTATCCCGTTTTCTAACTGGCCTGTCCGTCTGCAGCATCATAAGGTATATGTCTGTGTTACATTTTGTTGGCAGCTGTATGCATTCAAACGGTAGTGGTGGTGATGATGATGATGATAATGATGATGATGATGATGATGATGATTATATTAGGGATGATGATGATGGAAGTTATGGTGATGTGATGGTGATTGGATGTTAATTTATTCATCCAGTTTACCATCTTCAGTGAATGTTGTTCCAAGATATTTAAACTCAGATGCCTGTTAAATATGTGTATGCTCTAATTTGACTGATCACTTTGTCCTTATCTCAAGACTTAACCAGGACAATGAAGATGATTCTCTCAGACTTAATTTTAACTT
>CAJHNH020000629.1:0-10000 GCA_905116865.2 Candidula unifasciata
CTTGCCCAAGCTCGGCAATCAGTGATGATGATGATAAAAACCCTTCTATAAAGATAGAACTATTTAGTGTAAGGAGGCTTCAACGGCTGGTTTTGCTGTGTAGGGACTAGATTAGACCAATCGCACTCGTGCGCGCATGTACACATACACAGCAGCAGCAGCAGCAGCAGCAGCGGCAAAACAACAACAAAAACAAAAGCGAAGAAACATTATTTATTTTATTGATAAATAAAACTAGGACACACAGTGAGGCAAAAGACAGGACAGTTATCGAAGGCGATTTTAGCATCGTTGTTTCTACTTGGAAAAAGTAAATGAGGAATGCTTAAAAAAAAAAGAAGAAGAAGGCGAAGAAGAAAACGAAGGAGGAGGAGAAGAAGAAGAAGAAGAAGAAGAAGAAGAAGAAGAAGAAGAAGAAGAAGAAGAAGAAGAAGAAGAGAAGAAGAAGAAGAAGAAAGAAGAAGAAGATAAGAAGAAGAAGAAGAAGAAGAAGAAGCAGAAGAAGAAGCAGAAGCAGAAGAAGAAGAAGAAGAAGAAGAAGAAGAAGAAGCAGAAGCAGAAGAAGCATAAGAAGAAGAAGAGAAGAAGAAGAACAGAAAGAAGAAGAAGAAGAAAGAAGAAGAAGAAGAAGAAGAACGAAGAAGAAAGAAGAGAAGAAGAAGAAGAAGAAGAAGAAGAAGGAAAGAAGAAGAAAAGAAGAAGAAAGAAGAAGAAGAAAGAAGAAAGAAGAAGAAGAAGAAGATAGTAAGGAAGAATGAAGAAGAAGAAGAAATAAGAAGAAGAAGAAGAAGAAGAAGAAGAGCAGAAGCAGAAGCAGAAGCATAAGCAAAGAAGAAGAAGAAAGAAGAAAAAGTAAGAAGAAGAAGAAGAAGAAGAAGAAGAAGAAGAAGCAGACGCAGAAGCAGAAGCAGAAGCAGAAGAGAAGAAGAGAAGAAGAAGAAGGAAGAAGAAGAGAAGAAGACGAAAGAAGAAGACAGAAGAAGAAGAAGAAGAAGAAGAAGAATAAGAAGAAGAAGAAGAGAAGAAGAAAGAAGCAGAAAGAAGAAGCAGGAGCAGAAGAAGCAGAAGGAGCAGAAGAAGCAGAAGGAGCAGAAGAAGAAGAAGAAGAAGAAGAAGAAGAAGAAGAAGAAGAAGAAGAAGAAGAAGAAGAAGAAGAAGAAGAAGAAGAAGAAGAAGAAGAAGAAGAAGAAGAAGAAGAAGAAAATACGGCGACAGCGGCCATCTGTTTCATATAAATAACAAGTAAATAATTTTTTTTAAATACCATCCATCCACACAGCCATAACAATCATGCAGTTCCGTCCCACCACAGTTCTCTTTCCTAAAGACTACCCCATTGTTGGTAGTTAGTAAATCACCCATGTACCAGTTTAGAGTGGAACCCGATCCACCCAGCTTAAGTTACCAATGAAATAGTCCGACCCAGAAATTAATATCAAATCTAAGATGGTTGTCATCGCTTGGGTAATCAGTAATGTTGAGCCGGGCTCCGTGTGCGTAAAGGGACCTTTTGTGCACCCTCTCAGCGTTTGATAGGACCGGTTAATTGAGATGTTCCAACGCACCGACAAGCACGGGAAATGATGTTATTCATGTCTGCGACTAGATTGTCCCGTCTCTCGTGTGACAGTTGTCATTTAAATCTGTGATTTCGTTTCTTTTTTATTCCTACTCTTGTTTCTTCTTGAACTGATTTTTAAAAAGTGCGTTGCCAAAATTTGGGCTCACTTCAACTAGATCGCTTCCGCTTACCTTTTCCACTCGACATTGACGGAATACTTTACCCCCTGGCGTCTGGCCGCCATTTTGGTTACTCTCTAGTTTTACCTGGTTATTGTTAAATATTGTATTCTTTTTTTTTAAAACTCAGTGGCTAATTTTTTTAACGCGTTGTTTGTTTTAAAAAAAGAAGTGTTTTTTTTTTTTTTTTGTCAATTTTTCTGTGGCGTTTTTCTTTTTTTTTTTCTTTTTTTGCTAGAAAAGGTGTTTACAAAAAAAAAAAAAAAAAATGTAGACCACATTTCCCTGAACTGCAGCTCAAAACGCGAGTGGTTATTTCCCTGTTTGCAGCTATCAGTTGTTGATTAGGGCGACTGACTGACTGACTGACTTTCTACCCCACCAGGACATCACACAAGCGATAAACACCCGATGACACAAAGTGCCACCGTGTGGATGAGGATCACTGTGGAGAGGTCCCAGAAACCGCGTTCAGACATTTGGCCATATTTATGGCCTGCCTATATTGCGGCCCCTGGCAAAAGCCAGGGTGGGGCTTCAAATAACAAAAAATTTCGTCCTAAAAAGGACGAACAAGAGTCATGCCGCCGACTGTGCTGCTACTGGTATGGTAAATTCCCGGGAACAGGGTCATAACCATTTTTTTTAGTTTGTTTGTTCTTGTTGTTCTTTTGCTTGCTCTTTCTTTCTACTTCTTTTCCCTTTCTTCTTCGTCTCCTTCTTATTCTTATTATTCTTCTTCCTACTACTGTTGTTATTATTATTATTATTATTATTATATTATTATTATTATTATTATTATTATTATTATTATTATTATTATTATTTTATTATTATTATTATTATTATTATTATTATTATTATTATTATATTATTATTATTATTATTATTATTATTATTATTATTATTATTATTATTATTATTATTAGGGTAACTGTTTTGCGCCTTCAAGTTTGGAGGACACACAGTGTTAGACCTAAATTGTAGAAACCAATCGTCACTCAATGGTTGGCATGGTCAACATCTCGTCTGCTCTCTTTACTTCCCAGAACTTTTCTTTGTGCCTATTTTAGGCTAGATCGACCTGGGTGCCAGGTAAATGGGTACCAGGTAAAGTCATGGGAAGTAAAGACGGTCGTCGGTATATTGACCAAATCTACTCAAAGAGTAGGTCTGAAGTTGTGGGAAAGGGTCTTTTTTTTTTTTTTTACAATGTCGATGAAACGGTGTCCGTGGCTTAGGCGTTGCGAGTCCGACTGATAGTTCCAACGTACCGCGATCGAAACCCACTGCTGGCTGCGTGGATTTTTATCATGGCATGGGGCGTCGCTGGTCGACCCAGCCTAAATTGGGTACCAGGATGGCTGTCCTAGGGAAGTAAAGACAGCCGGCGTAATGCTCACCACATTACCCACCTAGTGCCGACGGTCTGTAAAAATATGGGCGCTCTTTCCATATACCGGATACGCCTAAAGGCGTGAAAAGGGATCTTTACTTACAATGTCGACGAAGCTGTTCAGATGCACCTTAAAGCATCCATATTGGACCAGTGTATTTCCACACTTGACAGGTCTACACATCGGTGTCTGTGACTTAGGCGTTGCGAACGTTCTCTGTAATGCTGAGTTCGGTCCCAGTTGTAGGCGATTTGGCAATAGGCCGCGTTGCGTTGTTTTCGACAGTGGTATAGAGAGTCGACCTTCTGATCATTAGCCAACCACTGAACGTAAATTTGCCTAGAAAAAAAAAATACAGCCAAAACATGCTGGGGTCGGTTCTGCAACTTCTTAAAAAGGATACACAACTAACTTTAATCGAGTGTCGACCGTGCAGATCTGGCTATCTACAGAACGTAAATTTGCCTAGAAAAAAAGTAAAAATAATGCTGAGGTTGGTCCAGTAAATGACATGCAACTAACTAACTGGTCTAAATAGATATCAGCAACAAACTATCCGGATGGTGTAGCCGCACAGGTGCCATAATTATAAGTTCTTTTGAAGTTAAACGGGGTACATGCGATTTGCCTTTTAGTATACTGACCAGACAAATATATTTTGTTTTCTTATAAATCTCACGATATTAAGGTTATCTACCTCTCTTACCCATGGCGAGTTCGTCCACCTCAAATATTTTGTTAGGACAATTTCGCTACATCTAGCGTTGTTTTTATTATTTATTTTATTACCAGTGCGTCAGAGTGCCATACTTCAATCACTAGAACTGGCGTGCAAATTGTGCGTCCAACAAACATATTTTTGTTGTTGTTTTAAAGTCCCACCCTGGCTGTTGCTGTCGACCTTAATATAACCCAACATATGTGTCAAACGGGCGTTCTGGGACCTGTTCCCGTTTGATTTTCATACGTATGGTGGCACTTTGCGTCACCGGGTGTTTATCACTCGGTATGATGTCACGGACGGGTTGAACGTCAGCCAGTCAACCATACTTTAATTAATCTGCTCTTTCTTAATTGTAAGAGCTAGTTCCTTCTGCAGAAGATTTCGGCTGACTTCGACGTAACTGGCTGTATCCAAAATGACACGGTCTTTCTCCGAGCAACCGCGCACCGTCTGCCAAGAGTTGCTCCCATCACACACTCAGTGCAGTGTGGTCTGTCACACATAAATCTATCTTTGTGTCCTTCTATCTTACCACTTCTTTCTATGAGTGCCCATCAATACATAGTCTCTTTGTTAATTATACATATAAATCTTGCACTATAAGCCCATTGGGAGTCGCCATGGTGAATACGCCTTTAACGACTGCAATAAGACAAAGAAGGTTAGTTGCGTATCCTTTACAGGACGTTGCAGAACCAACCCCAACAGCACCTGGCTGTTGTGTGGTTTCTCTAGGCAAATTTACGTCAAGTAGTTTTCCATTGCTTCCTGGACGGTCGGCCCCTTGATACCACTGTGAAACCAACGCAAGGCATATGGCCCGCAGCTGGGATCGAACCTTCACCCCGGCATTACGAAGCGTTGGCATCGAATTAGCCACAGATCATCAGACAAAGAAGGTGGAAATATATTGGGCACCCTGAGACGAAATTAGCAAATAATTACAAAACAAGCACTGAAATCGGAAATAAACTGTCTCAAAAAAGAGGACGTACGGGGGAACATTAAGAAGAACATTATTACGAGAAACTAAAAATGCTGGGCTGAACTCCATGTCAGAAATCGAGAAAGTTGCATGCAATAGAACTGAGCGGAAGAATCGAATGCGAGCCCAATGTTAGGTCTGGGGGCACACAGAGAATGGTGATGATGGCAACGAAGATATGCCTAAGGCCTACAAAAGTGTCTTCTGTTTTACTTTTCACAGTTCCAGGTGCGAGTATTGACCCTCGGAGAAAGTTGTTTGAACCGACAACATCAGGCTCACAACAGGTGCCACGGAGACTCCATCCAGCGTCACAGAGAAGACAAAAGACACAATTAACAAATCCCGGCCCGTGCAGACTGCCTCAAGTTTGTCTCGGTGACACTCTAATTGGCACCATACACCTAACCTCACAATCACTGCCATCGCGAAATCCAAAGAAGAGATTATTCTTGTCTGCCTGGTTGTAATAAGTGAACAAAATCTCATATGTTTGCCTCATTTCAAGACTGAATTGTCAACCATGGGGGTGTGTTTGTGTGTCTTTGTACTCACAAATGATGTTCTTCTATCCAAGGAGTATGTCTGTATGTGCACACACGAGCCGGTCATTTGGTAGATGAGTGCATTTTCATTTCTTCAGTTAAACTAAATTTTAAAAATGCAAACCAGACTCGAAATTACGGAAAATGCATGAATGTAAAGATAAACTCTAAATTATCACAATCTGCATCATCATTATCTTCTCCTTTTCTTTTTTTTTTTTTACTTCTTCTTCTTCTTCTTCTTCTTCTTCTTCTTCTTCTTCTTCTTCTTCTTCTTCTTCTTCTTCTTCTTCTTCTTCTTCTTCTTCTTCTTCTTCTTCTTCTTCTTATTATTATTATTATTATTATTATTATTATTATTATTATTATTATTATTATTATTATTATTCCTTTTATTTTTCTTCTTTTTCTTCTTCTTCTTTTTCTTCTTCTTTCTTTCTTTCTTTCTTTCTTTCTTTCTTTCTTTCTTTCTTTCTTTCTTTCTTTCTTTCTTTCTTTCTTTCTTTCTTTCTTTCTTTCTTTCTTTCTTTCTTTCTTTCTTTCTTTCTTTCTTTCTTTCTTTCTTTCTTTCTTTCTTTCTTTTCTTTCTTTCTTTCTTTCTTTCTTTCTTTCTTTCTTTCTTTTTCTTTCTTTTTCTTTCTTTCTTTCTTTCTTTCTTTCTTTTTTCTTTCTTTCTTCTTTCTTTCTTTCTTTCTTTCTTTCTTTCTTTCTTTCTTTCTTTCTTTCTTTCTTTCTTTCTTTCTTTCTTTCTTTCTTTCTTTCTTTCTTTCTTTCTTTCTTTCTTTCTTTCTTTCTTTCTTTCTTTCTTTCTTTCTTTCTTTCTTTCTTTCTTTCTTTTTTCGTTCTTTTTTTCTTTCTTTTTTTCTTTTTCCTCTCCTTTTTCTTCTTCTTCTTCTTCTTCTCCTTCTTCTTCTTCTTCTTCTTCTTCTTCTTCTTCTTCTTGTTCTTCTTCTTCTTCTTCTTCTTCTTCTTCTTCTTCTTCTTCTTCTTCTTCTTCTTCTTCTTCTTCTTCTTCTTCTTCTTCTTCTTTCTTTCTTTCTTTAATTCTTTCTTTTTTTCTTTTTCTTTTTCTTTTTTTTCAACTTTTTCTTTTTGATCTTAGTTTACTTTTTCTTCTTCTTTCTCTTCTTATCCTCCTCCTTCTTTCTCTTGGCCTTCTGAGACGTACTTATTAGTTGGCATTCAGTTTATCCTCCCCCCTCCCCCCGCATCCCTAAGCTGACCCTTAGAACTCACGCCAGGACTCCATATTGAGTCCCCACAACCCAGCGGTAGACACATATCAATTCAGTCTCTCTTGACTTCCTCCTGGAAAGAAGTCTTTCCCTGTTCCCCCGAAGTGACCCTCATGCAATCACAAAGAGCCTATTTTGTTCTTTACCGAGTTTAATCCCCGCTCTGCCGCCAGAATTGCACATTTATTAAATATTTACCGCCATTGTGTTGGACAAAAGGCCCTGTTCATCTTTTTTTTTTGGTTCACCTTGTTCTTTCTTCTGTTCTGCACACACGTCTCTCGCTTCATAAACAAATGCAAGCATAGGCGCTGGCTACTGAAGGGTCCGCTATCTTGAGGTTCTCTGCCCTAATTTTTAGACTGAGTTGGTTGGGGTGGGGGGGGGGGGGGTGGGGGGTTAGGTTTGTTCCTGATCCACGCATTTAGGAAGGCACAGCACAGTGCAGCCCGACCTACCCCCTAAAACGTTTGTAATTGGATACCTGGCACTTTTGTCAGGATTAGACGTTGTGAACGCGCTTCATAATTCTGAGGTTCCGGGGTCCCATTGTGGGGAAAACAAGAATAGACCCACTGCCTCCCCAAAAGCATGTCGTGAGAGTCGACTTATTGGGGAGCTTCCTTTGAAGTCGGAGCGCATCTGCCGGAGAGGCAAGGAACCAACAGTCTGTATTCAAGAGAATGAGATCTGTCGAACTGATGCACACGCAACACTCAGGTTCTGGAGCAGGACTGCAGTTCAGTAGTGGACGAGCAACCAGAACTTTTCGCCAGAGTTTACAGCTGGTGAACGCGAAGAAGAAGAAGATAATTCTGAGGTACCAGTTTTAATCCCAAATGCGGGATATTTAGCAGCAGACTGCCTTGCGTTGGCTTCGTCAGTGGTTTCGAGAACCGACCGTGCAATGGCAAGAGCAAACCAGGGAGTGCAAGATTGCCTTGGGAAACTACAAACACTCAGACTGCTGCGGGGGTTGGTTCTGCAACACCCTGAAGAGGCTAGGGAACACGATTTTCGAGTGGTTCCTCCCTAAAAACTCAACCGTTCCCATGTGGGACGCTGTTTTGTTGATGTTTTAAAACCCCACCCCGGCTGTCTTCAGGAGTCCCAATAGAACCTCACGGTTGAACGAGATTTCTGGGGCTTGGAGCAAAGTGATTCTCATCCGAACTGTGACACTTTGTGTCACCGAGTGTTTGTCGCTCGTTGTACGGTCCTGGTGTGGTTGAAGGTCACGCAATCCTAAACCATAAATGGCCGTTTTCTTGTTAAGTATTTCTTCATACATTTCTTCTTCTTTTTTTTTTTTTTTTTTTTTTTTTTCTTTAAACAATCTATTACATTTATTTGTTTTTCATGCTTTATAATATTGTTATAATAACGTTCACCCCTTCCCAAAGATTATTACATGTGACGCCCACGTTTGTTATCTTATAATATCTAGTGCTGTACTTTGATTGACAACTAAACCTCCTTCCGTCCCGCCCTCTACCCCCCAACCCACACGTTTTCTTATAAGAATTCAAATTTTGTTGCGACCAACGGAGAATTCAATTTCAAAAAGCGGATTTAATAAAAGAGGCTTATTTGTGAACTGAATGCCTCTCCAGCTTAGGTCTTGATGTTCTTGTCGAGTAATCATGTTCTTTTGAATTATCATTGCAGGGTGAAAGACATCGCTTGTTCTCTTATCTCCCCTTGGTTTGTGTTCATTGGCCAGACAAAGATGTTAATTCCCTTTACCGCAAACAGTTTTTGTGGAGATTCATAATTTTTCTTTTTTATGTCTACAGTATTTTATTTACCAGATTGTTATTTTTTTTTTTTTTTTTATTGTCACTGCTTGCGTATTTATATTCCTCGTAATTATGTCTAGTGCTTGGTATATTATGTATTTGTTCATTTGTTTTTTCAAAATGTTGAAAACAACCAAATGGTCGTAGACCACAAGGCAGACTAAGAAGACGATGGAGAGATAACGTCCAGACAGACCTGCAAACACTTCGTGTCAAAAACTGGAAAAGAGAAGGCTAAATAGAGAGATGAGTGGATGCTAGTGATATCTGCAGCAATGAACCTCAAAGGCTCGGAACGCTGAAGAAGAAGAAGATAATAAAAACAAAAACAAAAATCCCAATATGAGACGCAATCTTTCGTTATTCTAAAGCCTAATGTAACCGAACCTATGGGTTGAACGTGATTTCTGAGACCTGTCCCTCAATGATCCTCATCCGAATGGTAGCACCTTGTGTCACCGGACGTTTAACGCTAGGTGTGATGTCCTGGTAGGGTTCAGCGTCAATCAAGCAAACAAACGGATTTTCCCTAAAACCTGTCTGCGGTCGCTGTTGCACGTGACCTAATTAAAACTTCTTCCTGGCAAACGAATTTTTAACGCGAATTTATCATGTTAACATTGCCAACACAAAACACGGACAATGTCTCCGTAAACAAGCGACGTGAACACATAAAAATATAAACATTACCAACAGAAAACACGGGCAATGCCTCAGTAAACAGGCTATGTAAACATGCAATATTATTAACATTACCAACACAAAACATGGACAATGACTCAGTAAACAGGCGATGTAAAAATATTACATTATTAACATTACCAACAGAAAACACGGTCAATGTCTCCGTAAACAGACGATGCTAACACATAATATTATCAACATTACCATCACAAAACACGGAAAAGTTCAACGTAAATTGGCTATGTAAACACGCAATATTAGTAACATTATCATCACAAAACACGGACAATGTCTCCGTAAACAGGCTACGTAAACACGCATTATTATTAACATTACCATCACAAAACACAGACAATGTCTCCGTAAACAGGCTAGGTAAACACGCAATATTATTAACATTACCATCACAAAATACGGACAATGTCTCCGTAAACAGGCGATGTTAACACATAATATTATCAACATTACCAACACAAAACAGACAAAGTCGAACGTTTCGACCGAAGCCTTTATCAACGAGCAGCTTCTTCTTGTTGTGTTGTTCGGCTGTGTACCAGTTCATGTTTTTTTTCTTTACTCTATCTTTGAGCTTCTTTGGCATACATGAGTTCAGAGAATCATTTTCTTTAGTGCATTATGATTGGCTGTATAGTGTATCTTATAACTAATAAATCTGATCTAATCTATCTTGTCTGTCTGTCTGTCTGTCTGTCTGTCTGTCTGTCTGTCTGTCTGTCTGTCTGTCTGTCTGTCTGTCTGTCTGTCTGTCTGTCTGTCTGTCTGTCTGTCTGTCTGTCTGTCTGTCTGTCTGTCCGTCCGTCTGTCTGTCTGTCTGTCTGTCTGTCTGTCTGTCTGTCTGTCTGTCTGTCTAATAAATTTATCTAAATGTCT